>AWOL01S0004576.1:3692-35585 GCA_000715115.1 Nicotiana otophora | reverse complement strand
TTTTGTTGGTTGGGTGTGGATGGATGGTCATGTATGTGATGTTGGAAGTTAAGCATTGTTTAAGAATAATGGTGGGATAAATTGTTGGTAAATGGTAGTAGTTGGATGAACTAATTATATGGTTAAGAGATGTAGAGATTCATGCCTACTAGGTGTTTGATAAAGTGCCTAAATGGCCTAAATTATGGAATTTATTACTAATATTGGTCCCATTGGATGTTATTATTATAGGTTGAAGTTTCTTAGTGTAGGGGATTGTCGTAGTATTATTAAGGGGCGAATTCCAGGTATGATGGCTAAACTACTCTCTTAGAATTGAATTTCATGATGTTCCCGTAAGTTTCAAGCATGGTTGGCTCAAGTTCTTAATTCCTATGTTCCGAGTTATTCCTTATAAACATAACTATTCCGAATGAGCCTTATGTCAAAAGATATATGTTCAATGTATGGTTTGTGTATTAAAATGTTATGGCTTTGAGTCATGTTCCAAATGAAAGCTAGTATGCCAAATTGTGGGAGAAAAACTCGATATGCTTAAGACTCTTAATTGCTCATATGTGTACCCAAAGTCTTGATTGGTAATGCCTTGTTGTTGATAATCTATAAAGATGCTCGAAAGTGAAAAAAATTTGTTGAAGATATAAAGTGTAGCCACCGTGCCAAGAATGAAAGTTATACTTGTGGCTAGAGGTGCCAATAAAATGAAATGATGTAAGAAAGATTATGAAATGATCCTTGGTTCAGCTGTTCCAAAATTACTTCAAAAGTAGATATGTACTCAAGTCATGCTCCAATGTTGCTGTTTTAACTTTTTTTTTTAGCAAATTCACTAGGCGAGTGCCTAGGGCTAGTTTTAATAATAATAACAAAACAATCCACATAGGAAGAGTACAAATAAGGGGGACAATAGCACCACTGGTGTTGCCTCTATGCCTTGGCTATATAATCACTTCTCTGCGCCTCACATTGCCTTATAATAGCTGCCTCATGTAGAGGATCATGGTGTAGCTACCGGCAAAGTCTCACGAGGGCATATAATCTCATAGACGTTTGGATATCTTCCCAAAGGCATAGGACATGAGAAATCACATACTAGGCTAAACCTTACCTTACTAATCATATTGAGGCATAAAATAGCCTCTCCTATTAGCAAGCATGAAGAAAAAATGAACTACTAAGAACTAATACTCTATGATCATCACAGAGTTTATAACATACTCTATGATGATGTTACAGATAATGATACTTAAAAATTATAAAATAATACAATGCAATGAATTGAGTCTTTCCTCACTTCTTTAAACTGTGCGCACCCCTTCAATTTGCTTATCTTTTGCTTCTTCTTCAAACCTCTTCAATATGTATGAAAATTGCATCATTTCGTTTTGGAGCAATTGAACCTCATTGAAGTGGTTGAGGCCGCCACTTTTTCCTTTGCGACTATCATTGGGGGTCGCCTAATATTAACTTCCTTATTCATCTTTCCGTCCCAACTTTTCTTCCTCGTATGTGATTTCTTACTTTTACCACTATGTATAGGTGATAAATCACCTCTTTTTGCCTCCTTTGCCTGACATTGTTGTAGCATTTCATCTTCCTCCCCTTCTTCATAAATATCCTTTCCCACGTTCACTGTATTTGGTAGGTTTTGGACGACGTTTTGTATCATCAAAGCATTTTTATTTTGTACCTTTGCCATGACTTCCTTGCCTTGGTGTTGTTCTACACATTGCAAATTGTTCATGTTCTTAACTCCCTTTCCAGTGCTAAAATCATGAGATGGATTTAATGAATTTAGAGGATTGGAGGTTACCAACGCATCCAGGAGCATTCTGTCCTCCAATGATATAGCTGGAGTTTCTGCACAAAACCCCTGCTGCCCAGAATGTGAAGGTGTTGCTGCATCTTGATCAATAATAATATTAATATCTTGAATGTTTGTGACAATCTGTTGTTGTCCATTCTTTGGTGTTACTGCTTTTTGAGCCATGTTAGTACCACCCGGAGAATTACTTGGAATAAACTATGGAGCATTCAAACTGAGCTAGCTTTTGAGGTTTGCAATGGACGTACTATCTATTTTTGGCATTGCTACTGAGCCAACTGAAAGCATATCTGCACCTTTACTCTCTTGATCAGCACCATCAGTTGAATCCCCAACAATTTCATCGCCCCAATCCTCTTCTTCATCCTCCTCATTTTGGTCAGCCCAAGTTTTGGATTTACTAACCATCTCCCTCAAGTTTTCTTGTATAATTTCCTTGTTATTTATAATAGACAGCACCATCTGCCCAGAATCACCTCCATATTCACCAAATGACTCATTGATTGTGAAGGAACTTCAAAAATGGATGTGTTCAAAGTTATTATTTTTTGTTTAAACATAGTGGTGTGCACTGCCACTGCAGCCCGGGCATCTTTGATAATTTTTTCCACATGTGGACTGGAAAAATGCAAGGTCGGAGTATTGGAGCTATGTGCTTGATTACCCGTTAGCTCCTCTCGAACAATAAAGTCTTTCGTCAAATTATCACTACCTTGATCTCGTTTGCTACAGATGGAAACTGGAACTAATCGTTGCCGCTATTTTCCAATGGCTGGAGATTGCCTAGAATTTATATTTGACTCGTGATGAACCTGTTTCCCTTCCTTCCAAACATCTTCCAGACCTTGTTCATTCATCAAAGCCTCAAACAGAACAACGTCTGTAGAGACATTCAATGGCGTACCTCTGTTACTTGATTGTTGCTGCTGTTTTCCACTGCCTGGAGAGCAGTTCTGTCCAGCTTCTGAGACTGACTTGCCATCTATAAAATTCTTCTCGGCATCATTTTCACTATGTTGTTGTGCATTTGCCAAGGCATAAAAAGAGTTAGTACACCTAATAGTTTCTGCTGCACTTTCCAGATTTTTATGACTTGAAGCCGTGGGGCTCATATTAAAGAAAAACAAAGAAGCAAATGGGAGGTGCCTAATTTTGTTGACAACTTTGTTGAAGAAAATGGGAGGTGTCTAACTTTGTTGAAGAAAATGGGAGGTGCCTAACTTTGTTGAAAAATTATTGGACTAAATCAACAATAAGACATCTTCTTTGTAGTAGTTGAATGTCATCTCTTACTATAAATAGAGGCCTCCATTCTTCATTTCAATTAAACCAAAATAAGAGAGAAGCAATAGAAGTTAGAGAGAGTAATCCACAGATTGTAGTATGTGAGATAAATAGTGAGTGTGAGTAATATTGTAGTGAAGTGTTTTAAATAAAGAGTGTTATTTCTTTCAAGATTGAAGTATTCTCTTGACACTACTAAGTTGTAATATTACAGTGGTTATATTGCTCCGCTCGGGTATTGTATTTCACCCAATAAAAGAATTGGTGTCGTTGTTACTCTCTTGTATTATTATTATTTGTCGTTGATATTATTCCTGGGCGGGCTTATTATTTTTCCCAACAACGTGGTATCAGAGCCATGGAAAATAATGGTATGCTGTCTTTTCAGTATTATGAGAAATGTTGTCTACGTATGGAAGCCATTATTGGCTGTCAGGATGTGTGGGAAATCATAGATAGAGGTTATGCAAAACCCGATAATGAGGAAACTCTGCCTCAAAATGAAAAATATGTCTTGGCAAAGACAAGGAAGAAGGATCAACAAGCCCTCACGCTCATCTATTAATGTCTGGATGATGCCATGTTCGAGAAGGTGGCAGATGCTACCACCTAAAAGGAAGCTTGGGAGATTTTACAAAGTTCTCTTCAAGGAGTTGACAAGGTGAGGAAGGTAAAACTTCAAACTCTAAGGGCTGATTTTGATGTTTTAAAAATGATAGAATCCGAATGCATTTCATATTATTGTTCAAAAGTGAAGGCTGCTGTAAATCAATTAAGAAGATATGGGGAGGACATAAAGGATTTCCGTGTGGTAGAAAAGATCCTTCGTACTTTAACACCTACATTTGATTTTGTGGTGTGTGCTATTGAGGAGTCTAAAGATTTAGACTCTATGATGGTAGAGCAATTGGAGGGTTCTTTACAGGCCCATGAAGAAAAGATCAAGAGGAGACAAGAAGTGCCATTGGAGCATATTTTTAAAACTCAGGAATCCTTCAAAGATTATGGAGGTGAAAAGAGCTATCGAGGGAATGGACGGGGATGATAACGTGGTAATCATGGAAGAGGAAGAACCAACGCTAACAACTTCAATAATGAAGTTAAAATCCATCAGACATTCAGAGGTCCTGGTCGTGGACATAGAGGAGGAAGAGGACGTGGCTACTACCAAGAAAATAATAGACAAAGGTATGACAAATCAAACATTGAGTGTTATAATTGTCATAAATTTGGCCATTACTCTTGGGAATGTCGTAGCAATGTTGATGAAAAAGCTAACCTTGTTGATGACAAGAAAGAAAAAGTTGAGTCAACGCTGTTGATGACACTCAAGGAATAAGACAAGGATGATTGCAGCTCGTGGTATTTGGATAATGGAGCAAGCAATCATATGTGTGGATGCAAAGAGAAGTTTGTGGAGAACAATAAAACGGTGAGAGTTAATGTGTCCTTAGGAGATACCACAAAGATTCAAATTGAAGGGATAGGTATGATTCTGATCTGCTGTAAAGATGGTAGTCACAAGTTAATTCAAGATGTTTATTATGTCCCAAAATTAAAAAGTAATATTTTGAGTTTGGGNAATTGAAGGGATAAGTACGATTCTGATCTGCTGTAAAGATGGTAGTCACAAGTTAATTCAAGATGTTTATTATGTCCCAAAATTAAAAAGTAATATTTTGAGTTTGGGCCAACTTCTTGAAAAGGAATATGACATCCACATGAAAAATATGCATCTTTGTCTTAGAGATTCAAGTGGAATTCTAATTGCCAAAGTGCATATGGCTAAGAATAGATTATTCTCTCTGAATCTTAAGACAATTGATGCAAAGTGTTTGAAGGCTAATGTGCAAGACGAATCATGGTGTTGGCACATGCGATTTGGGTACTTAAATTTTGAAGCGCTTAAATCAATGGGAAAAAAGAACAAGATGCATGGGATACCATCAAAAAGCCATCCCAATCAATTGTGTGAAACTTGTCTTCTTGGAAAATATGCAAGGAGGAGTTTTCCAAAGGAGGCCATGTCAAGATCAACCAAGCCGCTTCAGCTTGTTCACACTAATTTGTGTGGACCAATAAATCCACCTTCCTTTAGTAAATGTAAATACTTTCTACTTTTCATTGATGACTTTAGTAGAAAGACTTTGGTTTATTTCTTGAACCAAAAATCTGAAGCTTTTGCTACTTCTAAAAATTTCAAAGTATTTGTAGAAAAAGAAAGTGGCTATGAAATAAAAGCTTTAAGGTTCGATAGAGGAGGAAAATTCATTTCAAAAGAATTTAATGACTTTTGTAAATATCATGGAATTCGTCGCCCTCTGACGGTACCTTATTCACCCCAACAAAATGGAGTTGCAGAGAGAAAGAATCGAACGATTCTTAATATGGCTAGATGTATGTTAAAAGCTAAAAATATGCCCAAGGAAATTTGGGCAGAAGCTGTATCTTGTGCAGTTTATTTGAACAACAGGTCTCCAACAAAGAATGTTAGAGATCAAACCGCTCAAGAAGCACAGAGTAGAAGAAAGCCAAGCGTCAAGCACTTGAGAATCTTTGGGAGCATAGCCTATGCTTATGTGCCACATCAAGGGAGAGCAAATCTTGACGATCGAAGTGCCAAGCATGTATTTGTTGGATATGATACGAGTTCAAAGGGCTACAAACTATACAATCCAAGTAGCGGCAAGATGGTGGTAAGTCGCGATGTTGAATCTGATGAAGCATTGGCATGGAACTGGGAAGCTCAAGAAGAAACTTCATATGATTTTCTTCCATACATTGGTGATGAAGAAGAACCAGAGCCCATAGAACCTGTGCAGGGTACAACTCCACCTCCTTCTCCAACAAATGTTGCATCTCCCTCTTCTCAAGAAAGTTCAAATGAACAACCTCAAAGGACAAGGAGTATTCAAGAACTCTATGAGGACACAGAGAAAGTTACTAATTTTGATTTTTTATATTGTCTCTTTGTTGATAGTAAACCAATGAACTTTGATGAAGCTGGTGGAGACAAGACATATAGGAGGAGATCGAGTCAATAGAGAAGAACAACACTTGGGAGTTAACAACACTTCACAAGGGTCATCCAGCAATTGAAGAATGCTGATGGAGATATGGAGAGATACAAGGCATGACTTCTGGCTAAAGTCTACATGCAAAGGAAAGGCATTGAATATGAAGAAGTCTATGCACCTGTTGCCCGCATGGAAACGATTAGTTTGCTTATCTCTTTAGCGGCGCAAATGAAGTGGAAGATCCATCAACTAGATGTCAAGTCAGCTTTTTTGAATGGCTATCTTGAAGAAGAAGTCTATGTTGAACAACCATTGGGCTTTATGGTCAAAAACCATGAAGATAAAGTGTTGCGGTTGAAGAAAGCTTTATATGGATATAAGCAAGCCCCACGAGCATGTAATAGTTGCATCGACAAGTATTTGCAAGACAATGGGTTTACTCGTTGTCTCCATGAATATGCTCTTTACCTTAAAGTTCATACTAATGGAAATATCTTACTTGTTTGTCTCTATGTTGATGATTTTATTTTCACGGGTAATAACCCAAGTTTGTTTGAAGCTTTTAAGAAAGATATGTCTCGTGAGTTCGAGATTACAAATGTAGGGCTCATGTCATACTACTTGGGCCTAGAAGTGAAGCAGATGGAGGATGGAATTTTTATCTCTCAAAAAAGCTATACAAAGAAGATCTTGAAGAAGTTCAACATGATTTATTGCAACCCCGTGAACACACCGATGGAGAGTGGGACAAAACTAACCAAGTTTGATGAAGTCTTGTGGGAAGTTTGAGGTACTTGACTTGTACCAGGCCAGATATACTCTTTGCAGTTGGAGTAGTAAGCCGCTTCATGGAAGCTCCTACCCCCACCCATTTGAAAGTCACTAGAAAAATTCTTCGTTACCTAAAAGGTACGATCGACTTTGGGTTATTTTATTCTTCTTCTAATGATTTCAACCTTTTGGGATTTTGTGATAGTGATTATATGGGAGATATTGATGATAGAAAAAGCACAACTGGCTTTGTGTTTTTCTTGGGTGATTCTATTATTTCTTGGAGTTCAAAGAAACAGTCCATAGTGACTCTCTCGACTTGTGAAGCCGAATATATAGCAGCAACAACATGTACCTGTCATGCTATTTGGCTAAGAAGATTATTGAAGGAGCTCAATTTGCCACAAATTGAAGATAGAGAGATTTGTATTGGTGACAAATCTGCATAGGCACTCGCCAAGAATCCGATGTATCATGATCGAAGCAAGCATATAGATACAAGATATCACTTCATCAGAGAGTGCATTGCCAAGAAGGAAGTCAAGCTCAAATATGTGAAGTCTCATGATCAGGCTGCAGATATCTTTACAAAACCTCTTAAGTTTGAGGATTTTCAAAGATTGAGATCAGGTTTTGGAATGAAAAAGAAAAATCAAAATTAAGGGAGAGATTTGTGGGGCTCATATTAAAGAAAAAAAAGAAGAAAATGGGAGGTGCCTAATTTTGTTGACAACTTTGTTGAAGAAAATGGGAGTTGCCTAACTTTGTTGAAGAAAATGGGAGGTGCCTAACTTTGTTGAAAAATTATAGGACTAAACAACAACAAGACATCGTCTTTATAGTAGTCGAATGGCATATCTTACTATAAATAGAGGCCTTCATTCTTCATTTCAATTACACCAAAATAAGAGAGAAGCAATAGAAGTTAGAGAGAGTAATCCACAGATTGTAGTATGTGAGATAAATAGTGAATGTGAGTAATATTGTAGTGAAGTGTTTTAAATAAAGAGTGTTATTTCTTTCACGATTATAGTAGTCTCTTAACACTACTAAGTTATAATATTGCTCCGCTCAGGTATTATATTTTACCCATTAAAGGAATTGGTGTCGTTGTTACTCTCTCATGTTATTATTATTTGTCGTGGATATTATTCCTGGGCGGGATTATTATTTTTCCCAACAGAAGCCACCTTCCTATCAGGTGATCGATTAACTACTGCCCAACCCTTAGCTGCATCTACACCTTCCTTCAATGCACCAGTAGCTTTAGCATGCAAGCTAGCTATTTGTGCACCAGCAATAACCTGATCAGTTACAGGTTTTTCAACTGATTATATCCCTATAATAGTAGGATGATCCACCCCAATTTCCTCCTCCTGCGCAGCTGATGATATCTGCCTCTGAATACCAGTCTGTTCATTAACATCGAGCTGTTGTTGCACCCCAACTGTTTTGCTAATAATATTAGCATGATCACCAACTCCATCCAACTTAAAACCATTTTTTAAGACTTAACCCACAACCTTGTAAAATATTGCCAAAGTTGGACTAGCAGGATCATTAGCAACCCGCAAATCATGAGAATTAGAGAGTGTTGTTTGTTGCACGACAGCAGAAAACTGGGCTGCTACTTCAGCAGATTGCCCAGCTTTGTAACGAGCATCAGTCACATTGTTTTCACCTGTAACATCACCATCTGCAACTTGTCCACCCAAAGCATTCCTAACTGCAGCAACTTCAGTTGTTCCAACATTTTGAGCACTATTAGATTAGATTGTATAGCTGAATTCAACCTATCCAAAGTTGTGGCAGCAGGTATATGTCTAGTTTGTTCCACAGTGTTTTATGTTTCATCCAACTGAACCAAACCCTTTAGAACAACAGGATTAACCAGTGCATTATTTCCTATATCCAGCTGAACTTTAGGATGTCCAGCATCAATATTTACGTTCACAATAACAGCCTGTTGCACAGTAGTACTTTGCTGAGTTTTACCAGCTTGCAACTGTAATAACTTCAGCTTCCCAATGCTTTGATCTTGTACTAAAGCTTCTACCACATGTTTGGCAGCCCTTTTTTCTTTCAAATAGTCCCTAGCATCTCCTTTTAATTGTTCGACACTCGCAACCTCGTCAATGCGATCATCTGCCTTAACCCCCCATTGCTTATCATCCTTCGCCATATCCCTTTTAATCGATGAATGACAATCTTCACCAGCATGTCCTTGTCTTTTTCACACATTACAATATGATGGAAGATTATCAAACACAAACTCCTGTATATGCTCAATAACCTTACCAGATTTCTCGTCGATAAATTGAAACTTTATATTCTTGAGATGCTTGTCCGAGAGATCAATAATTACATTTACCCTAGCTGTGCTAGGTCTTGTCCTAGCTTGTATGGCTTTGTCTATAGGAATAGGTTTCCCCACAGTTGATGCAATCGATAATAAAGTCTTCTTTGCAAACAGATTCAGCGGCAAGTCTGGTAACAACACCCATGCTACTATGTTTGACATCTTCGCCTTAGGGTTGTAATCTTGAGTCCATGGGAATGTACGATATTGATGTTGCTGTCCTTTGTACTGTAAATAACCAACATGCTTCGAAATAACTGTTACAAAATCGTCATAAACATCACAACGAATTAACAATTGTCGAAACACGAGCAAGCCGATCAAGCAGCGTCCTTTAAACCCAAACTATGTTGGAATTAAATTTCTAAGTTCTTGCAATTCATGTGCACCATATGATAGCTTCAATACCACAGCTTGGTGAAGTCCTTCTTCAACAACATATTCTTCCAGTTCCTTAAAAGAAAACTACATCATAATTTCTCCATAAACAAGTTGGAAAGGTTTAAGGGTTGTTTTAACTAATGTTATGCTTTATGAGTATTTTCAATGTGTTTTGCATTCTTACAAATTTGTGAGTGGAAATTGTGAATTTCCCTTTTTGGTGAAAAGTATTTGAAGAATAAATGATGTGTTACTCGTTTATGATTTTTACTTGTGCTTCGATTGTAAATCATTTTACTCCATTTCTTGTAAAGAAATCCATTGTGTTTAAAGTCTTCATACTAATGAACCTAAAGTTGTGATTTTGGGGATATTCTATTTCTTGATATTTATGATGATGATCAATGAAACGAAAGAAATGAAAGTATGGAATATGAAATACGGCCACCGTGACACGAATGGTGAATCATATATATGGCCAAGAGAGCCAATGAAATAATGATGTTGTAAATATTTGAAAGTACCAATGAGGCTATATACGATATGAAAAGTTATGAGGTAAATGCAGTTGTATTGATTCTTCCTTTGTATGCAAATCAAAAATATATTTGGAAGTATCGATGGTCACCGAGGAAAGGTAGGTTGAAATAACCTAACCCCGAAACTACACGTGACAGTGTAGGAGTGGATTATGATTCTTCCCTTTATTTGGGATGAGATTGATGTATTGAAATTATTCCGCTTAATTGGAATGAGATGATTGATAGAAAAGGATGATGTCGATCCACACGGCATTGTGCTGAGATTGCCTAGCCGATCGGGTTGTGATCGGATACCATGCCGCACACATAGTGGTGATTGTGCTGGAAATTGTAATTGAAATTGTGATTGTGGTTGATGTCTAGGTGGTGATACATCCTCAAGTCATGCTCCAATGTGGCGGTTTTAATTGTATTTTAGCAAATACACTAGGCGGGTGCCTAGGGCTAGTTTTATTAATAATAAGAAAACAATCCACATATTAAGAGTACAAATAAGGGGGACAATAGCACCACTAGTGTTGCCTCTATGCCTTGGCTATATAATCACTTCTTTGTGCCTCACATTGCCTTATAATGGCAGCCTCATGTAGAGGATCATGGTGTAGCTGCGGGCAAAGTCTCACGAGGGCATACAATTTCATATCCATTTGGATATCTTCCCAAAGGCATAGGACATGAGCAATCACATACTGGGCTAAACCTTACCTTACTAATCCTATTGAGGCATAAAATAGCCTCTCCTATTAGCAAGCATGAAGAAAAAATGAACTACTAAGAACTAAATAATCTATGATCATCACAGAGTTTATAACATACTATGTGATGATGTTACGATGATGATACTTAAAAAATGATAAAATAATATAATGTAATAAATTGGGTTTTGCCTCTCTTCTTTCAACCTTGCGCACGCTTCAATTTGCTTCTCCTTTGGTTCTTCTTCAAACCTCTTCAATATGTATTAAAATTTCATCATTTCTTTTTGGAGTGATTGGAGCTCGTTGAAGTGGTTGAGGCAGCCACTTTTTGCTTTGCGACTCGCATTGGGGGTCGCCAAATATTAACTTCCTCATTTATCTTGCCGTCCCAAATTTTATTCCTCGTATGTGATTTCTTATTTTTACCACTATGCATAGGTGATACATCACGTCTTTTTGCCGCCTCTTCCCGACATTGTTGTAGCATTTCATCTTCCTCTCCTTCTTCATAAATATCCTTTCCCATGTTCACTGTATCCGGTAGGTTTTGGACGAGGTTTTGTATCATCAAAGCATTTTCATTTTGTACCTTTGCCATGACTGCCTTGCCTTGATGCTGTTCTATACATTGCAAATTGTTCATGTTCTTAACTCCCTATCCAGTGCTAAAATCATGAGATAGAGTTAACGAATTTAGAGGATTGGAGCTTACCAACGCATCCAGGAGCATTCTGCCCTCCAACGATAAAGCTGGAGTTTCTGCACGAAAATGCTGCTGCCCAAAATCTTAAGGTGTTGCTGCATCTTGATCAACAACAATAGTAATAGCTGGGACATTTGTGACAATCTGTTGCTGCCCGTTCTTTGGTGTTACAGCTTTTTTAGCCATGTTAGTACCACCTGGAGAATTTCTTGGAATAAATTCTGGAGTATTCAACTGAGCTTGCTTTTGAGGTTTGCAATGGACGTACTATTATTTTTGGCATTGCTGGTGAGCCAACGGAAAGCATGTCTTCACCTTCACTCTCTTGATTAGCACCATCAGTCGAATCCCCAGCAATTTCATCGCCCCAATCCTCTTCTTCATCCTCCTCATTTTGATCAACCCAAGTTTTGGATTTACTAACCATTTCCCTCAAGTTGTCTTGTATAATTTCCTTGTTATTTCAATTAGACAACACCATCTGCCCAGAATCACCTCCACATTCACCAAACAACTCTATTGATTGTGAAGGAACTTCAAACACGGGTGTGTTCAAAGTGGTTATTGGTTGTTTAAACATAGTGGTGTGCACTGCCATTGCAGCCTGGGCATCTTTGATAATTTTCTCCACATGTGGACTGGAAAAATGCAAGGTCAGAGTATTGGAGCTATGTGCTTGATTACCCGTTAGCTCCTCTCGAACAATAACGTCTATCGTCAAATTACCATTGCCTTGATCTCGTTTTCTACTGTTGGAAACTGGAACTGATCGTTGCCGTTGTTTTCCAGTGACTGGAGATTGCCTAGAATTTATATTTGAATCGTGATGAACCTGTTTCCCTTCCTTCCAAACATCTTCCAGACCTTGTTCATTCATCAAAGCCTCAAATAGAACAACGTCCGTAGAGACATTCAATGGCGTGTCTCTGTTACTCGATTGCTGCTGCTGCTTTCCACTACCTGGAGAGCAGTTTTGTCCAGCTAGTGAGATTGACTTGCCATCTATGAATTCTAAATTCTTCCCGGCATTGTTTTCACCATGTTGTTGTGCATTGGCACATGAATCAAAAGAGTTAGTACACCTAATAGTTTCTGCTGCACTTTTCAGGTTTGTATGACGTGAAGCCACCTTCCTGTCAGGTGTTCGATTAACTACTGCCCAACCCTTAGCTGCATCTACACCTTTCTTCAATGCACCAATAGCTTTAGCCTGCAAGCTAGCTGTTTGTGCACCGGCAATAACCTGATCAGCTATAGGTTTTTCAACTGATTCTATCCTGTAACAGTAGGATGATCCACCCCAATTTCCTCCTCCTGCACAGCTGATGATATCTGCCTTTGAATACCAGTCTGTTTATTAACATCGAGCTATTGTTTCACCCCAACTATTTTTCTAATTATATTAGCATGATCACCAGCTACATCCAACTTAGAACCATTTTGTAAGACTGAACCCACAGCCTTGTAAAATCTTGCCAAAGTTGGACAAGTAGGATCATTAGCAGCCGATTTAGACAGTGATATTTGTTGCACGACAGCAGAAAACTGGGGTGCTACTTCACTAGATTGCCCAGCTTCGTAACGAGCATCAATCATATTTTTTCACCTGTAACATCACCATCTGCAACTTGTCCACCCAAAGCATTCCTAACAGCAGCAACTTCAGTTGTTCCAGCATTTTGAGTATTATTAGGATTATATTGTAGAGCTGAATTCAACCTCTTCAAAGCTGTGGTAGCAGGTATATCTCTAGATTGTTCCATAGTCTTTTTTCCTGCATCCAACTAAACAAAGTCCTTTAGAACAGTAGGATTAACCAGTGCATTATTTCCTATATCCACCTAAACCTTAGGATGTCCAGCATCAATATTTACATTCACAATAGCAGTCTGTTGCACAGTAGTACTTTGCTGAATTTTACCAGCTTGCAACTGTAATAACTACGGCTGCCTAATGGTTTGATCTTGTACTGAAGCTTCTACCACATATTGGGCAGCCCTTTTTGCATTTAAATAGTCACTAGCATCTCCTTTTAATTTTTCGACACTCGCAACCTCGTCAATGCGATCATCTTCCTCATCCTCCTGTTGCTTATCATCATTCGCCCGATCCCTTTCAATCAATGAACGACAATCTTCACCAGCATGTCCTTGTCGTTTGCACACATTACCATATGATGGAATATTATCAAACACAAACTCCTGTATATACTCAATAACCTTACCAGATTTCTGGTCGATAAATTATAACTTCATATTCTTGGGATGCTTGTCCAGGAGATCAAGAAATACCTTTACCTAGCTCTGCTAGGTCTTTTCCTAGCTTGTGTGGCTTTGTCTATAGCAATAGGTTTCCCCAGAGCTGATGCAATCGATAATAAAGGCTTCTTTGCAAACAGATTCGGCAGAAAGTCTGGTAACGACACCCATGCTACTCTTTTTGAAATCTCCACCTTAGGGTTGTAATCTTCAGTCCATGGGAATGTACAATATTGATTTTTCTATCCTTTGTACTGTAAATAACCAAACTGCTTCGAAATAACTGTTACAAAATCGTCATAGACATTACAACGAATCAACAGTTGTCGAAACACGAGCAAGCCGATCAAGCAGCGACCTTTAATCTCAAACTATATTGGAATTAAATTTCGAAGTTCTTGTGATTTAGGTGCACCATGTGATAACTTCATCACCACATCTTGGTGAAGTCCTTCTTCAACAGCATATTCTTCCGGTTCCTTAAAAGAAAACTGCATCATAAGTTCTCCATGAAAAAGTTGGAAAGGTTTAGGGGCTGTTTTAACTAATGTTATGCTTTATGAGTATTTTCAATATATTTTGTATTTTTACATATTCGTGAGTGGAAATTGTGTATTTCCCTTTTTGGGGAAAAGTGTTTGAAAACTAAATGATGTGTTACTCGTTTATGATTTTATCTTGTGCTTCGATTCTAAATCATTTTACTCTATTTCTTGTAAAGAAATCTATTGTGTTTAAAGTCTTCATTACTAATGAACCCAGAGTTGTGATTTTCGGGATATTCTGTTTATTGATATTTACGATGATGATCCATGAAATGAATGAAATGAAAGTGTGGAATATGAAATGCGGCCACCGTGACGCGAATGATGAATCATATATATGGCCAAGAGAGTCAATGAAATAATGATGTTGTAAGTGGTTGAAAGTACCAATGGGGCTATATACGGTGTGAACAATTATGAGGTAAATCCATTTGTATTGATGTTTCCTTTGTATGCAAATCAAAAATATATTTGAGAGTATCGATAGTCACTAAGGAAGGATAGGTTGAAATAACCTAACCCCGAAACTACACGTGCTAGTGCAGGAGTGGATTGTGATTATTCCCCTTATTTGGGATGAGATTGATGTGATAAAATTATTCTCCTTAACTGGGATGAGATGATTGATAGAAAAGGATGATGTCGATCCACGCGGCATTGTGGTGAGATGGACTAGCCTATCGAGGCATGATCGGACACCATGCTGCATACATGGTGGTGATTGTGCTGTAAATTGTAATTGAAATTGTGATTGTGGTTGATATCTCGGATGAGACGGTATTGCCGATGGGGTCGTGATCGAACTCCGTGCTAATAGTATAGTGGTATTGGTATTGTAAACAGTGATACTGTGAACAATGGTATATCAGTGCTACAGCTCTCCCAACCAAATATAATATTATATTCATATTTTGATTATCAGCTTCACAATATTATCTTCATATTTTGGAAATTAGTATGTTTTAACTTGGCATTTGGATATCATTAACTGTTGATTGTTGTTCCCATGATTTCCCCTTTCTTACATTGGCATTATATTGTGAAAGAGGACAATAAGCTTTAAATACTAGTACTATTCCATATATAATATTACACGGCGCCTTCCTGAGATTCTTTGGAAGGGTGACATAAGGCTAAGCAATCATTATCAGTGCGATTGTTGTCCGCCAACTGAGGTCCCATCCGCACGCTAGACTAGATTGCCAGTGCCGTACGAGAAAACCAATGTCATGAGCAACTGAGAGAGCAGAAAAAAGAATTGAGAATAAAAGAAAGCTTGATTGCATTAATTAAAGTTATTGCAGAAAAGCAACACGGTGTCGGGTGGGGGAGACACCAGTACAGAGAATGTTCTTGCTAGAAAGTGACAAGCAACACAGTAAGTGACAAGCAACACAGAAAAGCAAATTTACTTGCTAGAAAGTATGATTGCTTGACCCCCCTTAATAATGCTTAATAAAAATGCAATAAAACTACTCTATATTTACAATAAAAAGGACTTAGTCTTCTACAAGGTAGAAACAAGTCCGTTGGCAGCAACTTTGTCTTTAGCATCAGGGTCTGTGCTCGCGGCGCTGTTGGCATCGGCCTGTGGCTGGGCGCTGGCGATGGCTAGCGGGGGGCGATAGAAGCACATGCGCGCTTATCACTTGGAGATGCCGAGACCGCAGGGCCGACCATGGCGCTGGGTGTTGGGATGCTTGTCAGGATGCCACGGGGCACGTCCAAGGGGTCATGGGGCATGGCTGGAAAGCCGCCCATGACATTCGCCCCCACCCGAGTTGGCGACGTCCTGGACGACTTACTTATAAGATAATCATCAAGTAGGCTCTTGTAGGCTTTGAGGTTTGTTTACACCTCCCAGGTGTTCTCCTCTGCATCACATCCATGCCATTACCCCTCCCAGGTGTTCTCCTCTGCATCACATCCATGCCATTTAACCAAGAACTCCTGGTGACCTTTCCTTGAGGCGTGAATCACTATTATCAAGAATAACTTCAACAAGCCTTTTCCCGGTTGAATTGGGGCCTCGAATACTAGGTACTGTGAGTTGGATCCATGAAGGATCCTCCATATCTTCCCGAAAAAGTTTTCAGGAGACTGACATGGAAAACGCGATGGAGTTTCCACCAAGCTGGGTTATCCACCCGGTATGCAACTTTCCCAATGCGCCTTTCAATGGACAAGGGTCTAATATATTTTTGCAATAGGCGAGGGTCATGGACCCCCTGCAAACAAGTACCACTTTAGGATTTTGACCATCACTTTGTCTCCTACTTGATATTCAACGAAGCGAAGATTTTGATCAGCATGTTTCTTCATCCGCTTTTGGGCTTTGACAAGATAGCTCTGCACTATCTCCAAATTTCGCTTCCATTCTTTTGAGAAGCTAGCAGCTCGAGGAGATTTTGACATGTTTGGTGCATTCACAGTGTGTAGGAGTAGCAGTTGTTGTCCGGTAATAATTTCAAAAGCGCTTTTGTTGGTACTAGAGCTCTTTTGTGAATTGAAACACAGTTGAGCAGCATCCAGAAGATTCACCCAGTCCTTCTGCGACCCGGTTACAAAGTGGCAGATATATTTCTCCAGCATGCCATTGAATCTCTCCGTCTGGACATCATATTGCGGATGAAAAATTGAGCTATGACTCAATGTTTACCCGAGTCACTTAAAGAGTTGTGTCCAAAGGTCGTTAGTGAAGCGTGAGTCACGATCACTAACGATGTCTTTATACAGGCCCCAATATTTGACAACATGAGAGAAGCATAGTCGAGCTAATTCTTCTGCTAATATATATTGTGGGGCTGCTATAAAGGTAGCATACTTGAAAACCGATCCACCACAATCAGGATGGTTGTGAGATCTCCGACCTTGGGCAATCGGGTGATGAAGTCCAGGGAAACGCTTTCCCAGGGTCTTTTTGGGACAGTTAGTGGTTCTACGAGTCCTACTTGTGTCAAGCGGTCTGACTTATCCTTCTAGTATACTAGACAAGTCTTCACATACTGAGTGACATCATTGGCCATTTGAGGCCAATAATATGCACGACAAAGCAATGCCATGGTGCGTTCTTCATCGGGATGACCGGCCCACAAAGTATCGTGGCGTTATGCCAGAAGTGCCCTTCACAGATCTCCTCCTTTAGGAACATAAAGTTGGTTCCCTTTTACTTTCAGGAAACCATCTTCTGTGTAGAACTGGCGAGTCTTACCCTGTCCTACCAAATCAACCAAATATTGTGCAGTAGGATACTTGATGAGTAGGTCATGTATCTGTTCTTTTATGGTGGTGGTTACTTCGCTCCCCTTTAGGGTGGCGAGGAGGCACACCGAGGCTAGATCAGCCCTCCGACTGAGCGCATCAGCAACATGATTAGTCTTCCCACTTCGGTACTCGAGGTTGAAATGAAATTCCGCTAGGAGTTCCTACCACCTAGCCTGTCGAACATTCAACTTTGGCTGGGTCATTAAATGGCTAACAACTGTATTGTCAGGCTTGACCATGAATGGGGCTCCTAGTAGATAATGCCTCCAAAGGCGTAAGTAATGAACGACAATGAATAATTCTTTCTCCCAGTAGATAATGCCTACATTCTTCAGTATTCGGCTCTTGTATGCTACGGGATGCTCATCTTGTAGCAAGACTCCACCAAGGGAATAGTCGGAGGCATCCGTTTGTACCTCGAATGGCTTGGCCAAATCAGAGAGGGCCAAGACGGGGCTACTAGACATAGCCGTTATCAATACGTTGAAGGCCTCTGCTCGCCTGGGACCCCAATCCCAGGGCGTAGCCTTCTTGGGTAGCTCTGTCAGCGGCACTACACTAAGGGAGTAATTCTTCACAAATAGCCGATAGAAGTTTCATAGGACAAGGAACGACCTCAAGGCGTGGATATCCTTAGGCGGTGGCCAATATGTGATGGCCTGAATCTTCTGTTGGTCCATCTTGATCCTCCCTTCCTCGATGACATATCCGAGGAAATCAATTTGTTTCTGAGCAAAGGAGCACTTGTATAGCTTTGCATATAATTAGTGCTCCCGCAATCGGGCTAGGACCTTCCGCAAGTGCTCCAGGTGTTCTTCCAATGTATGGATTTTTACCACAATGTCATCCAAGTAGACCACCGTGAATTCGTCAATGTATTCTTGAAAAACCTTGTTCATCAGGGTGCAAAATATGGCTGGCGCATTAGTCAAACCGAATGGCATAACCAGGAAGTCGTATGACCCATATGTTGCCAGGCAGGTCATCTTGTGTTCATCACACTCTGCAATCCGAACTTGCCAATAACCTGTCACCAGGTCTATTTTTGGTCAACACCGTCGCACCGCCCAGTCTATCAAACAAGTATGCCATTAGTGGAATAGGGTACTTGTTCTTCACGGTGATTTTGTTTAGAGCTCGATAATCCACATAGAGTCGTACACTGCCATCATCTTTCTTTTGGTATAGCATAGTGGACCCGTACGGGGAGTTGGAGGGTACGATGACACCTGTGTCTAGAATTTCCGTCAATTGTCTCTGAAGTTCGATGAGGTTTGGTTGTGACATTCTGTACGGTGCCCGGGCAGGTGGCTTTGCACCCGGCACCAACTTAATCTCATGGTCCACAATTTGCCTAGGCGGGAGATGTTTTGCCATGTCTTGTGGCATGATGTCTTCCAATTTTGGTAGCAGCTCCTTCACAGGTGCAGGAATGGGACACGAGGAGTGTTCTATATCTTCAATGCAGAGGGTAGCCAGCAATGTAGGTTCATGTCTTTTGACCCCCTTCTTCAACTGCAAGGCCGAGATGTTCTCAGCGGCGATCTTCATGGGCATTCAAGGGATAATGCAGGGCTTGGACCTATTTGTTTGCATCATCATTAGCATGGCTGCATACGGTATAGGCATGGTATTGGTTTGCCTCAGGAATTCCAACACCACAATCAATTCCATTGAATGTACCTACTGGTTCAGTCTGGTCCACATCATATGCATCGTCATCTGTCCCATCATCAAAAGCTTGATGGGCATTTATCTGTGCATGTGGGCATTCGTTATTCCAATGTGGTCCGCCGCAATGACGGCATCCTGAGGGGGTTTCATCCCCCGATCATTGTTGTTAGATGCAGTGCTAGTACTTCCTGAGGAGGGAGCCTTAGATTTGGCTGCACTCTGGTCTCCTCCACTTCTTTTAAGACCACCAGTGTTCGGTTGGCCCCCTTTGTATCCTCCTTGGACAGGTTGTTGAGGCCTGTCCTTCCTGGTTTCCACTTGATAATCCCCAAGGCACTCTGCTACTTGGATCGTCTTAGGTAACGTGTCTACCCTTTGTCTTTGCAAATCCATGCGGGCATAAGGTTTCAACCCTTCCAGGAAGGTGAAGAGTTTGTCTTTGTCCCCCATGTCACGTACTGATTTGGTTTGGCAGAGCTATCATAGCTTTCTCCTTGCATTGTACTCAACATTTTCGGGGAAGAACTGCAGGCGTATGGCTGCCTTCAGTTCTGTCCATGTCTCGAGAGCATCTTCATCAGCCTTGATGGCTTCTTATTTCACCCGCCACCAGAGTTTGGCATCCCCCTGAAGATATATGGCAGTAATTGCTGCCTTCTTAGCTTCTTCTAGGCCCTTACGGCATCGAAGTATTGTTCAATGTCAAAAATGAAGTTTTACACTTCTTTGGCATTTCGAGCTCCACTGTATGGATTTGGCTCCGGAATTTTCCATTTTTGTGCCACAGGGGCGAGGTTCACAACACCCCCGATTTGTTTTCTACATCCTACAAGCAGGCCTTGTAAAGTAGCATTGACAACGTTGAGCTGGCCTGTCAAGTTGTCTATAGTTTGTTGCATTGCAGTCACTTTGTCTGTTTTTTTATGCCACGTGGGTTAAATCCTCAGCACGCTCCTTTGTCTGTCTCTTGTGCCACGTGGGCTAAATCCTCAGCACGCTCCTATTGGAGGACCTCAAATTTACAAAATATTTTGGCTGCCTCTGCGGCTGCCATTTGTCGGTCTCCTTCAGATTTGCAACTGATGTTTTCTATGTCATCTTCGGTCTAGAGCAGTCTGTGGTCCAGGTCGTCCAACCTTTGCACTAGGCTGGTCTTTAGGTCAGGCACCATTTTCACGATGGACCGTAATACATCAACCGTCTCCTCAATGATTGCGATGCAATCCCCAAGATTCACCATGGTCAGAAATGGTGGTAATTGTAATGTAATCCCTCGTCAAATGTCGAGCCTAGGCTTTGATACCAACTGTTACGCGGCACCTTCCTGAGATTCTTTGGAAGGGCGATTGTTGTCCACCAACTGAGGTCCCCTCCGCATGCTTGACTAGATTGCCAGTGTCGTACCGGAAAACCAATGTCACGAGCAACTGAGAGAGCAGAAAAAAGAATTGAGAATGAAAGAAAACTTGATTTGATTATGAAAGCTATTACAGAAAAGCAACACGGTGTCGGGGGGAGAGACACCAGTACAGAGAATTATTTTCTTGCTAGAAAGTTTGATTGTTGATCCCCCCTTAATAATGCTTAAAAACAATAAACCAAAGTTACATAACTTGACCTAAATAAGCTGTAGAAGTACACCTAAAGAAAATGCAATAAAACTACTCTATATTTACAATAAAAAGGACTTAGTCCTCTACAAGGTAGAAACAAGTCCGTTGGCAACAACTTTGTCTTTAGCATTAGGGTCTGTGCGCGCGGCACTGTTGGAATCTGCCTGTGGCTGGGCGGTGGCGATGGCTAGTGGTCGGGCGACAAAGGCACATGCGCGCTTGTCACTTAGAACTGCCGAGACCACGAGGCTGATCGTGGCACTGGGCATTGGGAGGCTTGCCATGGGGTCATGGGGCATGGCTGGAAAGCCGCCCATGAAAGTACTAACATCCCTTTTGTCCGCGGTGTTGCATCTTCAATGGGTGCAGGTGGTTCATCAACGGGCAACTTTGGTCCTCATTAACCATTACTCCCTATTCAGCATGTTTTGGTGAGCACTACTCTATTCCGGGCCTGATGTCATTTGATGTTGTACATTGTATTTTGAGGTATAGCCGAGGCCTTCTTACCGGCATTTCCATATTACTCTTCTGTTGTACTTAGAGGCTCTGTAGACATGTTGTGGGTGGTCTTTGATGTTGGGAATTAAGCTAGAAGTGTTGGTATTTGGCAAACATGTTTTCATTATATGTACAAACTCGTAATATTTTGGACATTATGAATGAAGCTGCTAATGGAAATGAAATGGGAGTTAGTAATGAAATCGTTTCAGTGTTTGATTAATGGAGTGCATCTCCTCTTTATTCATGGTTGAGTTTCGGTAGAAGGAAATCTAACAGGCTTGCTCGGCTCCACTCCCTCGATTGAGCGCCTGGCGCGCTCCTCGAGTTCGGGGCATGATAGATTTGGACTTGGTTTTGAAAACAGAACATATATTTGGGCTCGTGGCATAATGGGTAGTCGACATCTACCCCTCGACTCAGGCTTTGATCGGTGGGGCCTGGGGGTAACTTTTGTTGACTTTTTAGGAATTTAGTTAAGATTTCAACTTTATTAATCGAAATTGATTACTTTTGGATTATTTGATATTGTTGAGTCTCTTTTGGCTAGATTTGAGCCGAACGTGCATTTTAAAGGAAAAGCATTTTTGGAGTATTGATTTGGCTAAATATAGGTATCTTCCATAACCTTCGGTGGGGGAATTTCAACTTAGGATGTGGTCGTAATTGCATATTGTGTTATGTGAGTTACATGTACACAAGGTGCCGATTGTGTACACTGGCGTGTGTGATTTATGGCTTGATTAGACCTTAGGTTATTAATATGCCTTGAATTTTGGTAGTTTGCTATATGAAACATGTTTTACTGTTGAATACTCCCCGCACTCTTAAGTTATTTTATTGTCCTTGTGCACGTTATGTTTGAGTTGTGAGACTATATTTTGACATGAGTATTGATTTTGTTGTTTTGTGATATTGTGGTACATGTGGACATGATGTGTGGGTTGATTGATGTTGTGTGGAGTATAAGGGTGGCGAGATGCGCATGTGGTGACATAAGGGAGGCATTTCATTGTGATTCACATGCGGCAAGATAAGGGTGGATCAAGTATATTCAAACCAACCCACGAGAGACCGACACTGACTCCCATACAAGGCCTCATACAGAGCCGTCTGAATACTCGATTGGTAGTTGTTATTTTAGGAAAACACCGCAAGCGACAAGAACTGATCCCAAGAACCCCCGAACTCCACAACATAGGCACGATGCATATCCTACAATATATGAATCATTGATGAAGTCCAAATCCACTACTAAAGAGTAAATGGACACGATCGCATGCAATATAATTTACCTAACTATGAGTTAGGGTCGGATCCCACAGAGAACAATATATTGGAAATTAGGCGTGTAAGAGAATTATCACTTATTATGATAAGCCAAACACTTATAATGGTTTTGGGAATATTTATGTCTAAATGCAAAAATGTAATTTAACCTAGAAAGCAAGTAAAATGATCAATGGCTACAAGAATGGTTGCAATGGGAATTACACTCAAGTAATGATCCAATGTATTTCATGTTTATGTTAATTAGCCTAGGGTAATAATTCTATATTAGCTTCTTCCAAAGACTAACATGACTTCCTAACTGAATTATCCCTAAAACAACAAAGAGATTAAGCTCACCCGAATATGCCTACAAGTAGTTCAATCCTATCCCTAGGTAAAATCTATAAAGTGAGGGTTAAAGCCTCGAGTTCTTGTTAATTAATCTTTCCCAACCCCAAATCATATTTCCCAAAATTAATTCAAAGTTAATGGGCGAGTCATAGGGTTAGATAATCCCTTTTGAAACATTAAAGAACAAGAATAATTAAAGAAACAATAACTCACTTCATTATAAATAAAAATAATTCAATACATAAGCACAACAAGGTATTTAATCCACACTTTAAATATGAATATTTCCATAAACAAGATTCAAGTGTTGGAACAAATCCTACATACTTAGATATTCAATACAAAGCAATGAAATGAAGAAATGAACATAAATGGGCAAGAAATTCTCAACCAAACACTCCAAATCTTCAAGACCCAACTGTGTGTGCAAGAACCCTAGCTTTCAAAATTGTCTTCTCTAGTCATGAGACTGAAAATAAAGCCAAGATATGTTTCTAATAAGCTAGGCCCTCCCCCAGCTTGATACAGGTCCGGTGAGGTTTTGGAATGAATTGGTATTATTTACTTTATGTTGTGATGGACTGTTGTGGACTATTGGTTTTGGACCCAACCTTGGTGGAAGCGCGTCACTACTTTCAACCTAAGGCTAGGTTTGTTACTTACTCAGTACATGGGGTTGGTTGTACTGATACTACACTTCTGCACATTGCGTGCAGATGTTGGCTGCTGTTGTTGCTGTGCTCGATGGTTGCGGGATTTGAAGATGTACCAGCGTTCCTGTTGTAGCTGCCTCTTGTTCATGGTAGCCTTAGAGTTATAAAAGATTTGTTTATGTACTATTCAAACAGACTATGTATTTATTTCATTTCCGCTTTGTAAACTCTATTCTTAGAAGCTCATGATTTGTACTACGAGTTCTTAGGGATTGTATAAGATTAAGATCTTTAATTACTTAAATTTCTTTAATAATTATTATTAGAATTTGATAGGTGGTAATTGGCTTACCTAACGGGTTAGTTTAGGTGCCATCACGACTAGTTGGATTTTGGGTCGTGACAATCAGGTCATAGGTGCAGAAATAGATGAGAAATCCTCTACGAAATGTCGATAATACCATGTCAAACCAAGAAAACTCTGGATCTCAGTGGTTGAAGATGGTCTGGGCAAACTCTACACTGCTTCAATCTTCCTCAAATATACCTTGATCCCCTCACTCGATACCACATGACCCAAAAATGCCACCAAGTAAAGCTAGAATTGTCACTTTGAAAATTTTGCATACAACTTCTTTTCTCTAAAGGTTTGAAGCACAATCCTAAAATGCTGCTCATGAACCTCTAGGCTCTGGGAGTACACCAGGATGTCGTCAATAAACACAATGATGAATGAGTGAAGATCGGGCTAAAATACACTATTAATCAAGTGCGTGAATGCTGCTAGTGCGTTGGTCACCCAAAATGACATCACAAGGAACTCGTAATGACCATACCGAGTCTTGAAAGCAGTCTTTGAAATATCCAAATTCCGAATATTCAACTGATGATAGCCTAACCGCAGATCAATCTTTGAGAATACTCTGGCACCCTGCAGCTGATCAAATAGGTCATCAATGTGTGGCAATAGATACACGTTCTTTACTTTAATCTTGTTCAATTGCCCGTAATAAATACACATACGCATATAACCATCCTTATTCTTCACAAACAAGACCCGAGCACCCCAAGGTGACATACCAGGCCGAATAAAACCCTTATCAAGGAACTCTTGCAACTGCTCTTTTAACTCATTCACATTTGCTGAGGTCATACGATATGGTAGAATAGAAATGGGCTCAGTGCCCGACAACAAGTCCATGCCAAAATCGATATCCCTATCGGGCGGCATGCCTGGAAGATCGGATGGAAATACATCTGGATAGTCTCTCACTACCGGAACTGACTCAACGATAGGAGTATCAACATTGACATCTCGCACAAAGGCTAGATATGCATCATACCCCTTCCCAACAATCCGATGGGCCTTAAGGAAAGACACCACCCTATTAGGCACATAATCCAAAGTACCCCTACACTCCAACCACAACAAACATGGCATAGCCAATGTCACCATCTTGGCGTGACAATAAAAAATAGCATGATAGGGCGACAACCAATAAATTCCCAAAATAACATCAAAGTCTACCATACTAAACAATAATAGATGAACTCTGGTCTCAAACCTTCCAATAACAACAAAAAACGACCGATACACACAGTCAACAATAATGGAATCTCCCACAGGCGTGGACACATAGATAGGAGAACTCAAAGAATCATGGGATATACATAAATACAGAGCAAAGTAAGATGATAGATATGAATAAGTGGAGCCTGGTTCAAATAAGACTAATGCATCTCTATGACAAACAGAACAATACCTTTGATAAGTGAGTCTAATGCAACCGCCTCCGTCTTCCTCAGGAGCGCAACTGGTGCGGTAACCATAGGGACCCTATAGAATAAGTGGAGCTTGACTAGTATGTGGAGGTGTACCTATCTTGAGTCAGTGGAATTCCCTTACCAAATGATAAGTATTCCCACACTCAAAACAAGCTACCGGAGGACATGGCTACTAAAAGCACCCCATGCTGGAGGTGCACTAGATAGTGGCGGTGCATTATGGGCAACCTGAGACCTGGGAGTAGCCAGAATACCACTGGAAGATGGAAGTTCTAAAGGAACTGGACCACTCACATAGCCTCTACCATGACAGTCTGCAACTGGGGTGCGGGCACCACTATATCCACCAGAATCTTGAGGCTTCTTGGCCTCCCTGTCCTCTCTCTCTCGGCGCCGCAAATCCTCCAATCCCCGTGTGGTTTCTATCACCTGCTGGTATGGAGTATCAGTCTCTAACTCTTGAGCCATGCTAAATCTAATACCATAGTTGAGCCCTTGATAAATCGATGGGCTTGATCTATAATTGTGGAAAACAAGGCAGGTGGATACCTGGAAATCTCATTGAACCTGAGAGCATAATGTGATACGATCATTGCACCATGGCGCAACTTCTCAAACTCCGCGCGCCCATACATCCTAAAGGTTGTAGGGAACAAACTCTCTCGAGAACATCTCTGAAAATGGAGCCCATGTTATGGAGAATTCGGTGGCACTTCTCCAGAAAGCCTTGTGCATCCTCTGTAACTAGGCCACTGAAAGTAGGAGGATGGTACTTCTTGTACCACTCGAGCCTGAGCTCCTCCTCCTCATATGTTGTTACCCAAATGTCGGGCTGAACTGGGACAACCGACTGCACTGGTATAACCTCTGGTACCAACTCTACATGGAATCCCTGCTTTAGGGTATGGGCCGCGGGAGCCTGTGCTCCTCCCCATGCCTGAGATGTTATCGGTGCAAATGGAATCAGCCCTGCTTGAGCTAGAGTACCAACTATGCACAACAACTAGACAAGAGTCTCTTGAAGTGTAGGGGTATCAACAGGCGCCGCAAGTGCCTACCTCCCAATTGGATCTACTAGTGGATCCGCTGTTGCAGCTCGGGCAGGTGCTCTGGCTGCACTACATGCCCCTCATCGGCCTTTCCCCGGCCCCTACCCCAGCCCCGGCCTCTCGCGACTCTAGCAGGGGGAGGGTATCTGATCATCGGATCCAGTGGTGCGTGTCCTAATGATCTATGAGAGAATCGAAAGACATAGATATAGAAATCTGAAGTCAACAAATTTGCACGATAAGGGATCAAAGAAGTGAAATTTCCTAACAGCTCCATAGACTCTCGAAGATAAGTACAAAAGTCTCTGTACGGATCCGTGAGTCTCTACTAAACCTGCTTGTGACTCGTAACACCTATGAACCTAGGGCTCTAATACCAACTTGTCACTAACCCAATTGCCCTCCATAGGATGTCGTGATTTCACCTAGTCTCTAAGAGTAGGTAAGCCTAAATTCATGCAAACGTTAACTGAGAAAATGATAAAAACATTCAAATAACTTAACAACTAGCATAAAAGTACTCCGCAACTCAACAGAACAATACTCCCAAAATCCGTTGATACCAAGTCATAAGCTCTACAAAAGTATACTGAACATCCCTATACAACAATATCTATAAAAAGGGAAAATGAAATAGAACTAAATAGAGGGTGACTTCGAGGCACGCGGACGCCGGCAGGTATACCTTGAAGTCTCAAAATCAGAACTCTACTCACTGGTGCCTAGGTTTGTAAGAGGTACTTGGATCTGCACAAAAGGATGTGTAGAAGCGTAGCATGAGTACACCAAAACGGTACCCAGGAAGTGCCAAGCCTAACCTCGGTAGAGTCGTGACGAGATCGGGTCAAGACCCTACTGAAATAAATAAAAAAAACTAAATAGGCATATAACAGCGTGACAATGATATACAATGGAAATAAAACAATGAAGACAATATACCAAGAATAGCTACACTAAACTAAGGCAATTAAGGCAACACAAAATAAAACAAGGAATAATACGCCAAGGACACAAAGTAACCAAAAAACAATTGATGTAATAGAAAGGTATAAACAAGAATCACTACCGAAGTACCGCCACATAGTCTCATATCAAGAAAAAATCATAATCTTTCCTTAGCTCACCACAGGAGTATTGCATTTAGTTTTGAAAGTCTTTTTTCCCTAAATAGCTTCCCGCATTTTAGCCCACCTTATCACACCATGTGGCTTCAAGTAGTTCCCCTGCTAGCAACACGTGTATCAAGCACACCTTATCTCATCGCATGCGTTTCGACCCTAATCCTAATACCACCGCATGTGTATCAATATCACCACATATCACAAATTGCACCTCAAGTGCACAATATCACAAATTGCCAAAGAAGTCAACAATAAAAGTGTTTCCACAATAAATATCCCATGGCTAAACCACTATATGCACATGAGTCTCAACAATAGCGACCGAAAGTGAATAACTCCACAAGAATGGTATTTCAACAATTTACAACGTTACCTCAATGTGAACTATGATCTTTATAACTCAATACCAAATTCTACAATAAGATATTCCCATAAATAGCAACTTCAAGTAAGGGACTCATCGGTTAACTAATGAACAAGGAATAGAGAGGACAATAACTTCAACTAAACATGTGAAGACAATTAGCAAGTGTTAAGACATGTATTAACAATGACAAGTAAAACATGTGAAGATGGACTAAAGATGATGAATATAACATTATGGAAACTCAATTAAAGGCATGAAAGGAAACTACATAGCTAAAACCGGTCAATTACCACATTTAGCCCATGTACACACTCGTCACCTTGCGTACACGGCTTCAACATATCACAATTAACACAAAACAACACCATTCCTATGGGGTAATTCCCCCACACAAAGTTAGGCAAGACACTTACCTCACAACATGCTAACTCAACCCACTAGTAAGCCTTTCTCGTGATTATCCAACTCTGAACGGCTCGAATCTAGCCAAAACAACTTCATACCCTAAATACAAACTATAGGAAGCTATTCGGAACAATAAAGTTGCAATCTTTAAAAAGAAACACAAAGTCAACTCAAAAGGTCAACCCTATGCTCGCCTCTCGAAACCCGACCAAACTTATACAATCCGAACACTCATTTGATAACAAGTCCAACCATACAAGAATTACTCAAATCTAACTTCAAATCGCCTTTCAAATCCCCAAATTTTAGTTTAAGATGTTTCACAATTGTTCCCAAAATTTTCCAAGTCAAATCACTAATTAAATGACAAAAATAACAATGGATTCATGTAATATGGCCAAATCCGGGTTAGAATCACTTACCCCAATGATTTCCTAGAAAATACCACAAAACATCGCCATAAACTAAGCTCTCTAGGTCCAAAAGATAAAAATGTGATAAAACCCTCGAACACCCCCTTTTCTTACCCAGCGATTTTTGCTTTTACTGGCACACTGTCCCACCTGCGGAAAAATGCCATGGCAGATGCAATTCCAACTAATGCCATGAAATTTTGCTTCTGCGGAAAAAATGCTCGCACCTGCGAGCCCGCTTATGCGTAGCCTCGACCGCACCTGCGGTCATTCAAAAGCTCCTTATAGTTCTGCTTCTGCGAAATAACACTCGCACCTGCAGATGCACATCTACGCCCAGGTGTCCGCACCAGTGAACCCAGGCCTAGGCTGGCCTTCTACGTTTTTGGGATGCACCCTCACACACATGCGTGTCTGCACTAGTGGCCAAAGCCTCCGCCGGTGCAATGACACCAGAACAACAGACCTCATCAATTCAACCCAGTCCAAAATTATTGTGAATCACACCCGGGGCCCTCGAGACCCCTTCCTAATATATCAAAATGTTCCAAAACACATAATGAACCTACCTGTCATGCCCCAACATCGTGAAGCATGGCCGGTGCTCAACCGACTGAACCCAGTCGAGCAAGCCTGTTAGATTTTCTTCTACCCAAACTCATACATAAATTGAGATAATACATATTTTCATTAATTAGGCAATACAGTGATCTTGTCTACAATACCAATAGTTTCATCATTTTAAAGTCTTAAATTTCACACATATTTTTCATAGTCTGAAATAATACCACAACATAACATTGTTTTACCTTTCCAGCACCAATATACAACCCACACTATGTCTATGGAGCCTCTATAGATAAAGAAGAGTACTATCATAATGCCGGAAATAAGACCCCGGCTGTACCTCAAACACATTACACAAGGAACAAACGATACATGACCCCGAAATGAAGTGGGGCTCACCAAGTCAACGGGAAGAGGGGTGTACCGCTGTCACTGATAAATGTCTCCTGCTGTGGAACCACCTACATCCATTAAAGATGCAGCGCCCCCAGCAAAATGGATGTTTGTACCGTCGAATAGCACTAGTATGTATAACTAAGCACCTTCTCAATAGAATGAATAATATTATGAGGAGGAACAATTATAAAATCAATGGAAGCCTCGAACAATACCAAAACATCAAGTTAGAACCACATAAATATTAAAGTACATTTCCTTATTTTTAAGTTGGAGATCCATAGTACTGATGTATCATCGTTCACAATACCATTATTCAAAGTACCAATACCACTGTACTTTTAGCACGGAGTCCGATCATGCCCCGATCGTCTAGGCCATCTCATTAGAGATATCAACCACAATCACTCTCAATACCAATACCACAATACCTTTAGTACGGAGTCCGATCACGACCCGATCTGCTAGGACATATCATTAAACACATCAACAACAATCACAATTTTATTTACAATTTCCAATACAATCACTACCATGTGTGCGGTATGGCGTCCAATCACGACCCGATCAGCTAGGCCGTCTCATACGAGACATCAACCTTTTTATATCAGTCATTTCATTTCATACTTCTTTCACATCTTTTCATTACATTGGAACTAGTGGAAACAATTATAAAATCATTCTTGATTTGATGCGTTGGAAAGTAGACTCAATGAGCTTTAATTTGATAGGTAGATCACCTCCTATGTCTTTATAGTTTTGTAGTAGCATGCGTTTGAAGTAGGATGTTGTGGGAATTGAGACATCCTTTCCACTTAATGTAACCAACTTGTTCCACACAAATTCTTTCCATTGCCAAAACTCTTTAGTATGTTCCAACACACCTTAAACACATATTTTCATTTCAAAATGATGTGGTTCTATCCCATGGATCTCCTTTAATACTCGAACACGTTATTCCCAAACACTGTTGGCGCACCTTAAAATCTTAAATCATTAGGAAATTTTAACGGGGCCTTACATTCTCCCCCGCTTAGGATCATTTGTCCTCGAATGAGGGTTAGAGTGCGCCATAGACACATAATGTGACTTAAATCTTTATATACACACCAAAAGCTCCAAAATTTGGCTAACTCCACTAATTTCCAGAAATTGCGACTGAGTCTCTCCCCTGTAACTAGGCCTATCCACCTGTTAGAGAATCCCATAAACCATTCCTAATAACATATACATAATCCAATGACACAATATAACATACAAACAACACCAATTGTGGCCTCATAAGCAGTAGTTAACAAGAAAGGAACACCGTTAGCATAAGCTGAACAAATGATACGTAATTTATAGGGAACAATTTCATAGAACGATTACATAGCTATTCAAACAAATAAGGGTACTTCTTCTTCATTTCTTCCTCGGCCTCCTAGGTGGCCCCTTCAAACTGCTAGTTTCGCCATAACACTTTCACTGAGGAAATTTCTTTATTTCTCAACTTTCGGACTTGCCGATCAATAATAGAAGCTGGAATCTCTACCTAAGTCAAGTCCTCATTATCATCAATAGTCTCAACCGAAACAATGAGTGCCGAGTCTCCAACAACTTTCTTCAACATAGACACGTGAAATACCGGGAGCACTAATGACATCTCGGGTGGTAGCTCAAGCTTGTATGCCACCTCACCGATCCTCTGAATGATTATGTATGCTCGGACACACTCGCGCTCAATTTCCCTTTCTTACCAAATCGCATTACACCTTTCATGGGGGAAACTTTCAAGAATACCCAATCTTCTTCTTTGAACTCCAAATCCCTACGACGGACATCCAAATAGGACTTCTAACGACTTTGAGCAGTCTTCAACCGCTCCTTAATGATCTTAACATTTTCCATGGCCTGATGCATGAGGTCTGGCCCTATCAACTCTACTTCTCCAATCTCAAACCACACAATGGGAGATTTACATTCCGTCCATATAAAGCCTCGAATAGTGCCATCTGAATGCAAGCATGATAACTATTATTGTAGGCAAATTCTATGAGTGTAAAATGATCATCCCATCTACCTTTGAAGTCTAGAACA
>AWOL01S0004575.1:213705-223844 GCA_000715115.1 Nicotiana otophora | reverse complement strand
CGTCACGAGTATCTCACCCGGAATCACCTTGCAATCCTTGCACAACCCTCTGTCATGCCTCCTCATGACAACGAACACAATATATCTGAAGTCAATCTCGGCAAATATTTGATACTTCAAAAATAGATTCATAGCATAGTAGCTTAAAATGATCTATTTTTATCAACTCAGAGCATTTATAGAAAATCTAAGTCATTTGAATAAAAATTAAATAAACAACCTTTTACATGCTACAACTTTAGCAATTTGACATCAATCTTTAAAAGATACCACAAGTGCTATTTTGTTCGTCAATTTCCAAAAGAAGTACTTTCCATGAAAACTTATCTTTAGAACTCAAATATGTATAGTCTTGTCAATATGTAAGTTTTGATAAAAACTTATAACATTTACCTTGAGTGTCATTTTGCCAACAAGATTTAAAATAAAAGTTTATAAAATGGCATGACACTACATATACAACATAATATTCTAGTATATGGAGACATCCGTACTTGTTTGTCCCCACAAGCACGAAAGCACATTTGCAAACAACTTAAGTATTAACTTGAAACATACTTTTAGAGAAAGTCCCTCAAGAAGAGTAAGTTTTAATCAACTTACCTCGCTTTCGCTTTATTAACTCCCACAAGCTTTCAATCCTCTTCCATCATTCTAATATTGAGTAAAATGCCCAAACATCAATAACAAGTTGATATCTACAATTAGATTTCCTAATTACATCAAAATATGACCTAAAATATTGATCAATATCCATTTATGTCTTATAAATTGGCTACAAGCCTCCAACAACTCAAATCGCCAAATAGATTTACAAGCTAGACCATTCAACTTTATTCTTATATTTTAATACCCATTCGAAATCATTAATGATACTACATTAATTGTCCAACGCCACTAAGTTACTATTCACCATCTTTCATAATCACTACTTGCAAAATATACAATTTGGGTGATTACTTAATTGATCACTTCCAACTTTTGCTAATAAATAACTCCATAAGTTCATTGTATTCATCAATTTCATCGCCAAGATTAATACTCATCTTCTCTCTTATTTTCTCAAAAGTACTATTCATGCCATGAACTAGCGTTTTATAATCCAATTTGCAACCATTAGAACTTGTAACAAATGCTTCAAATACTTCTAACTACTCATATTAAACGAGTTTGAAGCATTGAAATTAGCTCTAGTAGCTCAATCTTGAAAAATCATAACTTTGATGATTTTAGTATTCTTTAGGATTTGATGATGAAATCTAGCATTTGGATGCAAGAATGATGTTAAAACTCATGTTTTTTGAGTAAGAATCAACCCAAAACATCATTAACAACTTACCTTGGTTGATTGGACTTGATTTGAGCTTAAAATCGTCCCTTCACCTCAAGAAACCTAACCCCCAATACTCAAAATACTCTCATCCCTAGTTCACTCCTCTTCCAAGCTCGGACGCCGACCTGGATTCTATGGCATCACTTCACTGCAAGCCTTTCTTTCGTATGCGGCCCTGGATGCTTCACATTCGCAGTTTACTCCTCTTCCAGCCTTTGGTAATTTGGTCATATCTTCTTGTAGGAATGTCCAAATGACAAACGGTTTGATGTTTTAAAAACTAGACTCGAAGATCTTTCATTTTATAGGTTTATAATCATATAACTACTTATATATATATAACTACTTATATATATATATATATATAGTCACGTCTAAAGTTAGATCTTGTGCGTACTCATTTGAAACTTTAGTCTATCATGAAATTTCCAACTTGATTTTTCCCGAGGGCTCTCCTTATGCCCTATAGCACTTCAAATACACCTCGTACATTTATTATTATATCTAATTAATATCCATCATATTAATAGTCCTCGTCTACACACAAAATAATATAATTAACACACATCAACTTTATTAAATGCGCTTAAATATTTCGAAAGTTTTTGGCGTGCTATATATAACCAAAGCGAAATACAGAAATACAGAAAAATAACATGTTCTCATTGAGAGTCGCGCTCAAATCCTCTGCTTACTAAGAGGGTAGTCTAACCAACTGAGCTATTGTTTCAACGCAAAATAATTGATCTCTTGTTTCAGTACTACATGTGAATTTGCTATAAATTCAATTATAGCTACAAATAGTAATTTTCTAAAGGTATTACTACGAATGATAAATACAGTGTATATGTTTTCTGTGTCGCTTAATATTTCCAAGAATTATAGCCTAACATGTTTAAACTTAAACCAGCTAGGCGAGTAACTGCAAAATGAATGAATTTTGCCACCTCAATTTCTTCCTACTATACTTCAGGGAACATGTGTGAAAGGAACAAGCCCAGATGTAAAAGAAATAAAAGAAAAAAGACAAAAGCCGTAAAAGAAGACAAAGAGAAAAAGAGAAGAAATAAAACATGAAAAAACAAAAGCTGTAAAAGAAGACAGAGAAAAAGAGAAGAAAGACAATATGGAAAAGTCAAAGTTGGCAGGCTGCAAATATGAAAGAAGAATTCGGCGCATAATTTGCGGTGTCGTCCTCTTCGTATTCACATTCGCTAAAAATTTTCTTTCCGCAGACGCTCTGCCTATAAATAGATGTCCCCTTCCTCAATTGTAAATTATCCCTCAACATCTTATTTTTCTTTAATTAATAAAGAGTTATTCTTTGTGTGGCCATGAAGTACGCAAACATTATCGAACCACGTAAATCTTATCTTGTCTTGTCATGTGCAATTTATTGATTTTCTCTGTTAAATATTATTTCACTTTTATTAGCCTGACACGTTTCCCAACAATTGGTATCAGAGCACAGAAAGTGTAATTCTCGTAGAAAAGTATGGTATTGGTGCAGGTACTATTCACAAGAATAATGCGACGCTATTGATCATCATTACTAATAATATTCACAATAGTGAAGTACTATTCATAAATAGTGATATTACTGTTCACCAATAGTGATCGTTGTCTACCTTATACGGTTGGGAGATTTGTTTCTTACACGGAATAGTATTCGTCGTTATTATTCACATGCACTATTCACATAAATTATTTTTTGTGAAAACTGGCATCGGAAGAAGGGAAGGTTAAGATTGACAAGTTCAATGGAAACTATTTTGGACTATGAAAAATGCAAATAGAGGATTATTTGTACCAGTAAAAATTACATTTACCTCTAACCGAGGGAAAACCAGAGAATATGGCCAAACCGGATTGGGATCATTAGATCGTCAAGCTTTTGGTGTGATTCGTTTGACGCTGACACGAAATATGACATTTAACATCATTAATGAGAAGACCACTGCAGGCCTGAGGAAGGCGTTATTAAATATGTACGAGAAGCTATCTGCTTCAAATAAAGTCTATTTAATGCATCAATTGTTCAACTTAAATATGACAGAAAGTGGATTTGTCAGTGGACATATCAATGAGTTTAATATGATATTAACTCAGTTGAGTTCTGTTAATATAATATTTGATGACGAAGTCAGGGCATTAACTGCAGTTAGCAGTTAATCGGGAAATACCAAACTCAAATTGAATGATATTAGAGACTTGGTTTTAAGTGAAGATATTCGCCGAAGAGAATCAAGTGATTCCCCATGATCTACTTTTAATACCAAAAGAGGACAAAGTCATGGTCGTGGCAGATCAAAGTCAAGGAGAAGAGGGCAATCCAAAAATCGCAAGGACATTACTTGTTGGAATTATGATAAAAAGGGTCACTACAGTAGTCAATGTAGAGAACCAAAGAGGAAGAAGGAAGCAAATTCAGCAAATGTAATTGTTGAACAAGTCAGTGATGCACTAATTTTTTGTGCAGATAGTCCAGCTAAATCTTGGATTTTGGACTCGGGTGCATCCTTTCACTCTATATCATGAAAAGAATTATTGCATAATTATATTGCTGGAAAATTCGGGAAGGTGTATCTAGCAGACGGCGAACCTCTAGACATTGTCGGGAAATGTGAATTTCATATAAATATTTCACAAGGCACGCTATGGAAATTGCAAAATGTCCGACATGTTCCTGGCCTCAAGAAATATCTTATATCTATGGGTCACCTCAGAAAGAGGTTGATCAACACCAAAGGAAAATAGAAGAAAATGCTACCTAAGGTCCTGTGGGCATACTATACAACCTCGAAGTCCAGTACCGGGGCCACCCAATATTCTTTGGTTTATGGCACTGAAGCATTAATACCGGTCGAGGTCGAAGAACCGAGCATCAGATCCCGACATGCAATAAAGGAATCAAACGACAAAGCTATGAATACGAGCCTGGAGCTATTAGATAAAAGGCGCGAAGGCTCCCTAGTCCAAATGGCCGCCCAAAAACAACGGATCAAAAGGTATTATAATTAAAGGGCCAACCTATGACACTTCAATACAGGGGACTTGGTACTAAAAAAAGTCACGCTGAGCACCCGAAACCCGAACGAAGGGAAATTGGGCCCAAACTGGGAAGGACCGTACCAATTTATCGAGATCACCGAAAAGGATCCTACAAGCTTGAACAATGAACGGAGAGCAATTACCGAACAACTGGAATATAACTCACATAAAGCGATATTATTACTAAGGTACGACCCCAATTATTTCTTTCTTTTTACATTTCAAACTGACACTTGCAGGAAACCTACAAAGTATGATACTAGATCCTAGATCTGAAAGCATGTGTTGCACTCTATTTCCCTTGAAACGGTTTTGTCCCAAATGGGTTTTCCGGCAAGGTTTTTAACGAGGTAGCAAGAAAATCGTGCTAACTTGGAATCGATGGTCGGGTACGAACCGGTGGCAATGATCACAACAGCATTCAAGGCCTCTCTTCGGTCAACCTCGAACACTGGGGGCAATACCCTCGGAGATATCAACTTTAACGAGGAAAGGATTTATTGTCAAGGCCAAACGGTCAAATGAACTGTGCGCACACAGACCGCTCGAACCCTGGCACAAAATATGTATGCATGTACAACTATTGTGCACAAGAATATAAAAGAAGATTCTTCCTTGAACATAAACATCTTGTCCTTTAAAGTACTTCTTACATCTTTCAAGGAAATTCCTAAAGCTAAAGCTATCGAGCCCAAGGGCCACCTTAATCCATGTTCGAACATTCACTCTCACTCGGAGACTGCCACTTTGGCATTGCCCTAATTTTAAGGCTAAGGCCGTTTCGAGTTAATAATACTCGAGGGCATAAAGCTTATTTGGCAATGTCTGAAGTAAAAGAATAAGGACATTCCGAGTTAAAAAGACTCGAGGGCATAAAGCTTATTTGGAAATACCCGAATTAAAAGGCTAAGGCCATTCCGAGTTAAAAATACTCGAGGGCATGAAGCTTATGTGGAAATGCCCGAATTAAAAGGCTAAGGACATTCCGAGTTAATAACACTCGAGGGCATAAAGCTTATTTGGCAATGCCCGAATTAAAAGGCTAATCCCATTCCAAGTTAAAAACACTCGAGTGCATAAAGCTTATTCGGCAATGCCCAAATTAAAAGGCTAAGGCCATTCCAAGTTAAAAACACTCGAGGGCATAAAGCTTATTTGAAAATGCCCGAATTAAATGCTAAGGCCGTTTCGAGTTAATAATACTCGAGGGCATGAAGCTTATTTGGCAGCGCCCGAACTAAAAAGGCTACGGCCATACTAATACGGCTCGGAGACGTCCGAGACTCGTAACAAAAACAAGGCCTTTGAAAATCTCTCATAACTGATTTTAAAAGCTATCCTTGACAAGCTATAAACCTAAATTATTATTGGAGAAATGTTTTCGATAACATCGAATCCCTATAATGCCTTAATACAAAGTAAAGGCAAGGTTTGTTCGAACCTTAGAACATAACCTAATCATTCATGCTAAGGCATTTCGACATTTGCGAATACAAATAAAGCAAAGGAAAGATTGAAAACTATGAAAAGGAAAAGTCTTATATATATATCAAAAATTTCTTTACAAGGGCTGAATAGCCCCGATGAATATGTTTTACAAAAGGCCGAACGACCTCAACAAAAGAAGTACAAAAGGTAAAAAGACCCTAAATGGCCTAATCTTCATCGGGGGCTACATCATCACCTACAGGGTCTTCGCCACCATCGGACCTACCAGACTCTTCAGACCCCTTGGAATCCTCCTCGGGATAAGACAACTTCTTGGACCTGGCTTCACATATTTTGGCATTTTCGATTTCAGCCAATATGTCAAAACTCTAAGCATGGACTCCTCTGAGGGTCTCCCTTTGGGATTGTCACCTCGCATGCTTCACCATGCCTCTCTCTTGTTCCTGAATGGCCTCGGCATCGGCCTTGAACTGAGCCACTTTATCACCGGCCTCGGTCTTGATCACAACGACCTCTAACTTGGCCGCCTCAAACTCCTTGGCCAGGGCCTCTTAACTAGAAGCAGTTGAAGCCAACTAAGAATGGAGTCCTTCGATCGTATTGGCCTGCACCAAATATTTCTCCTTTATAGCCCGAAGCTGAACCTTATCCGAAGCCAACTACGCCCGGGTAGTCTCTTTTTCCGAGGCCAAACGGTCCATATTTTTTTTCCATTCTTCGGCTTCAGCCTTCACCATGTCCACCTCCACCTGGAGCTGCCCAATCTAGTCAAGTCTCTTTTGAACATGTGTGATCACGTCGTTATCTAATGTGTCTGAATTATCATCACTAAGTTCGAATATTCATATTACCTGCTCGACCAAACCGACATGCTCCTTCCAAGCCGCTTTTAACTCGACCTAGAGCTTCTCACTAAAAAGCTTGTAAGCATCTTTCTTCTCGGCAAGCTCCCGAGTCTCGGTCTCATGACACTGAATTCCTACCGCCGTATCGAAGAAAGGCCACGTGATGAAGCACCGATGCCTGCAAGCACAAAGGAAAATGTTAGGATTATTCATTATTGAATCTAAGTACATAATAAAAGAACATTCGAAATTACCCGATTCATCGCCTGTTGAGCTTCGTTGAACAGGCAGAGAGCTTCCACCTAGTTCATTCTAGCTTGATCCTCTTCGGCCACCAAGCACCGAAGGTAACTAGAAATCCCCACCGGGGCAGAGAGAACCCGGGTGTCCTCCGGAATGGACATAAAAATTGCAGTCTCCGAGTAGGATCAACACTCGGAGCGGGGAACTAACTCACTAATTTTGGGCTTAAAGAAGACCCACCAGCTCCCGGGGACGGTATCTTCCTTGGTACCGGAAAGTCGCCCAAATTAGTGACATCTTCCGAAGCAGTAAAATCCAGGCCGTCGAAAAGATTATGGAAAGAATCGGCTGCTCCTTGGGCCCCTTCGCCGAGGTTACCTTTCAACTCCTAAGCCTCATTTATCATAGAATTGGTAAACGAAGGCGAACAAGAGAGATGTATCACCCCAAGAGCCTCCTTAGGCACATTATCTTCTGACCGAGATGTACCGGTGATAGTTTCTTATTTGGCCACGCTGGCTCGGGACAAATCGGTCTCGACCCTCCCTGGCTCGGAAACTTTAGCCACTACTTCTTCTACGGCCTCCATGGCTTGAGGCATTTTGAAACCGCTTCTCACGCGGGCCACCAACTCAAAATCTTCTTCTTCTTCTTCGGACTCATCCCTCAACCGTTGGAGTGAGTCCGATGAGATTCTCGGGCGCTGGCATTCTTAGGTTTGCGCACCAGCTGTTTCCTCGGTCTCTTCTTCTCAGGGCCCGGTGAACTCGAAGCGTTTTTCCTTTTCTTTTCTTTATCCTGCTTCAGAGTAGGGGGATCAGCATATATGTCATCATCGGCTGATGGAGGCTTCATTTCGACGTCTTTTGGTAGACCTACAAAGAAAAAGTAAAACTATTCAAAGATCGATGATATGAAAGTAAGATCGAATATAACTTAGAGAAGAAATTCTCACCATGATTACGGGCCTCCCATCGGCACTTCGAGAGCTCACTCCATAAGTGCTCGGAATAAGGTCTATGTACCACAATGCCCTCGACCCACTCCTTCAGTCGACGAACGGCATCCGGCATCTGGGCAACAGCTGCATCATCACATAACATCAATGAGAAGGGATGAAAAAGAAAAGAAATAAAAGAAATCTTGAAGGCGAAGGTATAATTATGTTTCATATTCCATTTTTCAGGAAATGGCATATCCGCAACCGAGATCAAATCCGAGGTCCTCACTCGAACGAATCGTCCTAACCAGTCCCGATCCTCGTCGATGCTCGAGAATATGGCCTTAGTGGCTTGACGTGCGAGCTTGATTAATCCCGCTCGGTAAAGTCGAGGGTTATACAGGCGCATGAGGTGGTCGATAGTAAATGGACGCCCCTTGATTTTGCTCACGAAGAAACATAGAAGAATTACAATCCTCCAAAACGAAGGGTGAATCTGCCCGAGAGTTACCTTGCACCTTGGTTTTAGAAGGCTATGATGACTGGGTCTAAAGGACCCAGCGTGAAAGGGTAAGTGTAAACACATAGAAAACCCTCCACGTAGGTGGTGATCTATTTCTCGGGGGTAGGGATCACAACAAGTTTATCTTCCGAGTGGCAGTCCTCTTTGACCTTATCGAGGATGCTGGCAGTAATAGTGCATATGTACCTCGAGACCGGCTCGCACCGACCCGGTACCAAGGGGGTGTTCTCGATCTTAAAGTCGGCCCCGGTTGGGCACCCCAAAGGGACAAATGACTTTAGAGGGGGTTCTGATATTAGTTCCTCAGTAGCAGTAGGTGAAACATTTTTTGATGGTTTCGAGGAAGAATTCTTTTTGAGGAACAGATTTTAAAGTCTTTGCCATTTGTTTTCTAAATAGATAAAAAAAGAAGATGTTGGTAAAAGAGGAGTTGTAACTAGCAGGTAACTTATGAAGAAATTTCAAAGAACTCACAAGGAAGAAAGTTCTTAAGCTTAAAACTAGAAGACCAGAAGATGAAGATGATAAAATTCTCTTAAAACGCAAGAGCAAGAGTTGGAATGGAAAAATATTCTGATGAATGGATTGAAGGGTATCTATAGTGTTCCCCAACGGCGGTTCATATTACGGCGGTTCACATCCCATGATGGCCGACCGTTAACTGACACATATTTAATGCCTCGAAGACTAGACCGATGGGATGCTTCCACTATTCTTATCACTTACGTCATGAATTCACTATCATGTTTTATCGAAGTAAGAATCAAAAGCTAGAATCGTTTCACATCATTTGCTCTCCGAAAAATAAGGGGATTTTTGACGTCATATTTTTGTCACTTGCGTCATGATATATCGAAGTGAGAATCTGAGGCTCATATACTCTCTCATTATCTACTCTCCGAAAAATAAGGGGACTATCTTTATATGGGTAAAATCGAGCTCGATATTCGATCGAGATACCAAATTCCTTGATTAGGCCAGGGCCGAAATATCTGTGATCGGGTGAAGTTGAGCGCAAAGGTCGATCTGACGACTAATACTATCAACCAAGATCCGCACGCGATAATTATGATAGAACCCAAAGCACTATCAAAATTAGCCATTGAAACCATCGGGTTTGCCCTAGAGTTTGCCGAAGGCGTGACCGGTCATATTTCTAACGGTCTCGAAGAAAGCTTTGCCAACTCATCCAGCAGGGGTCTGTAATTCTCGCCATTAACTAATCATTGTGGCAGAAATCACGGAACGACTCAAAAGGGGAACCAACGGTCAGCAAATCAAGAACTTTTGCCTTTTATAGAACAATAAAATAATATCTCAAAGGGTAGATCTCCCTAATATTTAAGGGGGAACTTGATAATTCATAAGGCACATTGTAACTCATATCAAAAGGCTATATACTGTTATTTCTATCTTTGCCATAGTTCATTGCAATTCAACATCAATAATATTATCAATTATATTATTTTTAGCTCGGGGGAGATTAATCTCACAAGGCTAGGATTGTTCAAACTTGTGTGGTTTGTATTTATTGTTTTACCTTTTATTTCCATAATTTATCTGATTTATCACTTTGTATCAAATTATATCACGTATCCTTAAAATCACGTACAAATTCAATTGTTATCCGATTTTTAGGGTAAACACTTATATTAATACTTAAATTTGTCATCAATATTACAAAACATAGAAATGCCTTCTAAGGCATTTTGATTACCAAGTTCAACTAATTTAATATATATATATATATATATA
>AWOL01S0004575.1:135090-211643 GCA_000715115.1 Nicotiana otophora | reverse complement strand
ATTGATTACCAAGTTTAGCTAACTTTATGTATTGAAACATTTACATGTAACAAATTTCATTGCAAGACATAACAATTATTGAGTTTGATAAATCAAATAACAACCTTATGTCCATATATTTTTCAGACTTTCCTAACATTAATTAATGATTAAACCAACGTGGAAATCTCTCTTAAATAAAGTCCTAGAGAAGAACAGAAAACTCAAATAAGCACCAAGAATGCATATATACAACTTGTTCTGATTAAAACTATATAAAATGTTTAAAAAATCCCTATAAGAAAATCTTATGGTCATAAAATTTATAAAACAATAGTACTATATAAGTACTTACATGTACATGCAGAGTCGGTTGGTTCGATTTTAAATAGCGAACCAAAACAATTTTATAATTTAAAATCGAATCAAAGAATATGTCGGTTTTATTTTTTATTTTGATTTGATTTTCAGTTTAGTTTAGACTTTTTGATTTTTCTTTAAGCACCCCTAATCACCTTTTACTCGATATCATGAGGAGTCCCTCAATTTTGCTGAGAAGGCCAACCATATAAGTATATTATACCAAAATGAAAAAGTACCACTGATATTTATAATTCGAATAGTGCAGATATGAGGAAAACGTTTCTATGTCCGGTAGATGCGACGTAGTAGGTAACAAACTTTTTTTTTGGCCACTTTGTATTCAGATATTTGTACTGGGGCGTCACCAAATTTGGATTTGCCTAACAAATATCACGTTGAAAGATAAACTTTTCCCTATAACAGTATAACATATGATGCAAAATCTCACGTTGTATGATAAATCGTTTTTTTGTTCTCTAACAAAACGATTTCATACTCAAAGTTAGCAACCGAATCTTTTTTTGCTACATTTTCAACTGGTTCACAAAGATAAGTGCGAGTACATAGTTTCTAAAACACCAAAAAAACGTTCGATTCTCGCTGCATGCTTTATTAATATTAATACTAATTAGCGATAAAGACAATACATTTGCCAACAGTTATGTATTACTGTTTGTCGAGATTCGTGATTAGATTTATGCATGCTCATAATTCTAGAGATTTTGATGGTGGGAGCCAGCAAAGACAGTACTACTAATATTAATCATAGAAATTTGCAAAAGCGACAAACAGCTGCATCACTTTCAAATCAATGGAAATATTATTGAAAGAGAATTAGGGGTGGCTAAGCAAGTACGGACCTAAAGCCATAGATTAGTATGTACACTAAATGTTTTAAAAAATATTATAAGATATGTTGTTATTTGAAGTCTATTTTAATATATAAAGTTGTTAATAATTTTTTTATAATCGATTTTCTCCAATAGTTCATATTCAATTTATAATATAACCAATTCATTTAATTTTTCTTGAAATATTATTGATTTTAGATAAGATTTTACAGAGCAATAAAAATATAGAAATATTGAAAACTTAAAAGTATTGTTGAATACTTGAACTAATGAAATTTTTGAGAAAAAAGGTAAGTAAGAATATCAAAGAGAAAGACGGAAAATATGTAAGATTTTTTAAAATATGAAGAGATTAGAAAAAAGAAAGATTTGGAAAAATTAAGCAAGAGAGAGCAAATTTTTTTAATGAAGAAGTAAAAAATGAAAAACCGAAACGAAGAAAACTATTTATCTACCCATTTTAAGTAAGTCAAATCATTACCTTATTTATATATATCAAAAAAAAATTCTTTCCTTTTATATTAAATACTCTATTTTTATATTAAAAATACTAAATATTATTTTTAAAATATTTATGAACTTATTATTTTTTTAAAAGAGGGTAAGGCTGCACCAGCCTTGCCCCTCGTAACTTTGGAGCTGGGCCTGAAGGGAATAATAATCAAATTTTGCATGTGAAATGCCTTTCTCGTCTTCTTTTCCGAATCTTTGAAACAGTCAACTGACCTTTAATTTCATATGGGCTGCATTCTCGGAAAAAAACCTTTGACTAATTGGCACTATAATGTTCTCTGTCCCAATCAAAAAGACAAAAATATAATATGCAAAAGAGAATTTTCAAATTTACTTTTTTTTAAGTTTACATCAAATCATAAGTACCATTTCTTCTTTTGAACCAATTAATAACAACAACAAAATAAACAACAAAACTCTTAGGTTAAAATATGATATGATGCATGGCTAACTAAAAAGAGAAACATGGAATCCAAGATGAAATGGCTAAGGACAGAATACAGCTACTATGCTTGTCACCGAAACGGATAACGTTCATAAAAGTGTATTAAATGCTCTGCGCCCGATCGCATTTACTAAGGAATATTCTACGGCATTAAGAGCGACGGTCTGTTACAAAGTATTTGGCATTTAAGCTCAACGTTACATCTTCATCAATGACCCTCATAATTGACATTAAAGGATGGCACGATCCTAGGACCTTATTCCCTAGACATAGCTATAAATAGTGAGCTCAATTATCATTGTAAGAGACACGAAATTTCTGGCAAGAACATATATTATATTCTATACAAACCTTTATACAATTTCACTCTCTTGCTTTTTGATCCCACCATTGCTCTGCACAGCAAACGTGTTCACGAAATCACTATCTTTGCTATTTCACCAACATTCCAAGGCTAAGTACTGCGTATTTCTTCGATTATTATATTATTTCAGAATCAAATTAGTTCACTTGTCTAGAAACCACGTATAAATTTAAATGTACCGTTTTACGGCTAAATAATTTGGCGCCCACCGTGGGGCCTAGACATCCGTGTAATTAAAATTATCCTTACCTCTTTTACTAACGTATTTTGACTACTTTTGTCTTAGAAAAAATCGCAAAAAATAGCAGATAACACGGTTAATGATGCACACAATCCTGAAATTCGAGGGGATCAACCTCATTTCGAGGACTCAATCAATTACACCCGCAATGAGGGGAATGACGCCACACTGGTGCATGACAGACGGTACCCTCGACAGGTTCGGGAAAGAACTCTCGATGATGCTGACGAGGAGCAAGTAGCGGATGCTGTGAGGATCCTGCAAGAGTAACAAACAATCATTCTAGTCTATCACACGCAGCAGGATCAGGTTATGACAGAACTGAAACAGGCGCTATCAAGTGCTTCGAATAATACGAACAGGCGCGATCTGATTCCTCTCGTTGTTCCCGCAGACCAAACAAGATAGAGAATCGATAACAATACGCCCAGGGGTGAAATCGGCTCCGATGTGGCTGGGGGAGCAGATCAGGTCTTAACAACGAGAACGATTCATTCAAAGATGAGTTTTTACGATTCATGAGGGAAGTAAACGCCCGCATGGATCAAATCCTGGGCACACCACTAATATTGAAAGGCCCGAACTCGAAGAACTATGTTCAATTACCGTACAGGCCAAGTGCGACACCAATACTAATCCCGAAGCGTTTCAAAATGCATGAAGTTCCAAAGTATGATGGAACATCAAACCCACACGAACATATTACTACCTATACAACGTCGGTGAAAGGAAATGATCTAGCTCCTCACGAAATTGAATCTGTGTTGCTAAAGAAATTCGGCAAAACCCTCACGAGGGGATCCCTAACGTGGTATTAATTACTGCTCGACTATTCCACAGATTTCTTTGAGATGCTCGCAAATTCATTCATTAAAGCTCATGCTGGGGCCAGAAAGGTGCAAGCCCGGAAGGTCGACATATTCAGAATCGCACAAGGAGAGTTGGAATTGTTACGAGAGTTTGTCATCGGTTCCAGAAAGAAAGAATGTTGCTCCCGGCCATCCCGGATGAATGGGCAGCTAAAGCATTCACTAAAGGATTGAATCCGAGAAGTTCAGACGCTTCCCGGAAGCTGAAGGAGAGCCTGCTTGAGTTTCAAGCAACAACCTAGGCAGATGTTCACAACCGGTATGAGTCAAAGATAAGGATAGAAGATGACCAGGTCGGTTTTACATCATCGGCCAAAGAAGAAGAGCAGAGAAAAATCAAAGTATGAATACGACGCGGATAGGCGGACTACGAGGGTTCAGTGTTTGCCCTACAAGCATACTGAGGGCCATGACAGAAATTTTTGAGCAGCAAATAAGTTCACTGTTGATGGAGGGACTGACCGCGGTCGAAAACAAACGTCGGGGTCTCGAGATCTTTCTTACCCCAGGTTATCAGAATATAACTTCAACGTCAGTGTAGTGGAACTGGTGTCAACCATGAAGAACATTAAAGAAGCACGATTCCCGACACCTATGAGGTCCGATGCCAGCCAGAGGGATCCCAATTTATAGTGCGAATACCACAGGACGAACGGTCACCGGACAGGGGACTGCCGATATCTTCGGGAGGAGGTGGCAATGCTATTGAAGAATGGCCATCTCCGAGAATTCTTGAGTGATCGAGCTAAGAACAATTACGGTCGCAACAAAGACAACACAAAATCCTCGAAAACATGAGAAGAAACCCCACGCCAAACGATCAACATGATCTTTGCGGGGAACGAGATTAACGGGGTCACCTTTTCTGCAGCAAAGAAGAATAAAGTATCAATAACTCATAGCAAAAGACTCCAGGAGGACAATATCACTTTCACAGAGGAAGACGCAGATGAACTGTTGTTACCACACAACGATGCACTGGTAATCTCTTTAAATGTGTTAGATTTTAAAATTAAGCGTGTTCTAGTGGATCCAGGAAGTTCGGCTAATATCATACAATGGAGAGTATTGGAACAAGCTAAACTCACCGGAAGCATTATTCCGGTGACAAAACTCCTTGCTGGATTCAACCTTGCAAGCGTGACGACCTGAGAGATCTTACTGCTCACGAATGCTGAAGGAGTAATGAATACAACTCTCTTTGACGTAGTGGATGGCGATATGGGATACAACATCATCTTAGGAAGGCCATAGTTACACGAGGTGAAAGTTGTACCTTCGAGGTATCACCAATTGCTGAAGTTTCTGACGCCCAAAGGAATCAAGCAGATAAGAGGTGACCAACCGACAACGAGGGAGATGAATGCAATCTCAGTTTCCAGTAGCAAAGGGAAGGAGCGCACAACATAGTAATTATAGGAACCGGCGCCTACTCCCGAGTTAGAAGAGGTTATTCGAGGGGCAGAATCGTCAGAACAATATCAGGTGCCGAGATATTTTCAAGTTCTAGAAGAAACGGAAGCAACGAAATCCACAGCAGAGGAACTAGAGCAAGTGGCATTGTTCGAACAATTCTTAGAAAGGAAATTTCACTTGGGGAAAGGACTGCTTCCCGAGCTCAGGTCTGATTTTATTGAATTCCTTAAAATTAACGTTGATTATTTTGCATGGTCGCACGAGGATATGACAGGTATCCCGACGTAAATAGTCATGCACAAGCTGAGTTTGGATCCCAATGTACCACCGATATGGCAGAAGAAGCGCCCTATTGCCGAGGCTATGAATAAATTCGTCAAAGAAGAGGTAACCAACTTGCTTATAATCAGTTCGGTCAGAGAGATAAGATATCCAGACTAGCTAGCCAATATAGTAGTAGTTCCTATGAAGAACAATAAATTTTGTATGTGTATAGACTATAAAGATCTTAATAAGGCGTGCCCGAAAGATTCATTTCCACTACCAAATATCGATCAAATGATTGATGCCACGATCGGGCATGAACTGATGAGTTTTCTTGATGCTTATTGCGGGCACAACTAAATTAAGATGAACCCAGACGATCAGGAAAGGACTTCATTTATAACAAAATTCGGTACCTTTTGTTAAAATGTAATACCTTTTGGGGTGAAACATGCCGGAGCTACTTATCAACGGCTCGTAAATAAGATGTTTGAAATGCAAATAGGAAACACCATGGAAGTTTATATAGACGATGTGCTCGTTAAGTCTTTCAATGTAGGTGAACACATTAAGCATTTGCAAGAAATATTCGATAACCTAAGGAAGCATAACATGAAACCTAACCCTCAGAAGTGCGCGTTCGGGGTCAGATTCGGTAAGTTCCTGGGGTTTCTTGTCTCACAAAGGGGAATCAAAGTAAACCCTGACAAAATCAAGGCCATAGACGATATCCCGGATCAATTATCAAATGTGAAGGAAGTCCAAAGACTCACAGGAAGGTTAGCAGCTTTGAGCAGGTTCATTTCCCGATCGTCGGAAAATGTCATCGCTTCTTTACATTGCTCAAAAAGAAGAACAATTTAGAATGGATGTCGGAGTGCCAACAGGCTTTGAGGGACCTGAAGAAGTACTTATCAAGCCCTCTATTGCTTTGGAAACTTAAAGAAGGTGATACATTACTAGTCTACTTCGCGGTTTCAAACATTGCGATAAGTGCGATTTAGTCCAAGAGGACGAAAGTAAGCAATTTCCTATTTATTACGTTAGCAAAATTTTAACTGGAGCAGAAACTCGCTATCCACATTTGGAAAAATTGGCCTTAGCTCTCGTAGTCGGTGCTAGAAAGCTGAGGCCCTATTTCCAATGCCACCCAATAGTTGTGGTGACTACTTTCCCTCTGAAGAACATCCTTCATAAACCCAAACTCTCGGACAGATTAGACAAATGGGCCATCGAAATGAGTGAATTCGACATAGAATATAAACCAAGGAATGCAATTAAGTCACAAGTATTAGCTGACTTCGTGGCCGATTTTAGTCCAGGAGTGCTACCTCTGGAAACCAAGGAGGCAGTAATGGTGTCAGAATCGACATCAGGGGTTTGGACCTTATTTACGATCGGAGCCTCGAACGTAAAAGGGTCCGGGCTCGGAATAGTTTTAATCACACCTTCGGGGAAAACCTTAAGGCAAGTCATCAACACGGTCCCTTTAACTAATAATGAAGCAGAGTATATAGCTTTGATTGCAGGGCTCAAATTGGCACGAGGACTTGATTCTAAGGTTATAGAAATAAAATGTGACTCACAGCTGGTGGTAAATCAGGTTTACAGGATCTTTGATACCAAAGAAGAACGTATGCAACAATATTTAGTAAAGGTCCAGGCTCTTTTGGCACGATTCTATGAGTGGTCAATAACTCATATCCCGAGAGAGGATAATGCAGAAGCGGATGCATTATCAAACTTAGGTTCATCGACGGAAATAAAAGGATCAGAGTCTGGAACGGTGGTACAACTGATGAGTTCAATCCTTAATACAGATGGTTACTTCGAGGTGAATTCGTCTAGTCTGGTCTGGGACTGGAGGAACGAAATAATCAACTACCTCGATCACGGAAAGTTGCCCAATGATCCCAAATCATCACGGGCGTTACACACCAAAGATCCACGTTATAGCTTCATAAAAGGTCAATTGTATAGAAAATCTTTCCCAAGGCCCGTTGGCCTGGTGTTTAGGAGCGTCAGAAGCTAACTATGTCATGAGAGAAATCCACGAAGGGATATGCGGCAATCACTCTGGCGCAGAGTCTTTGGTACTGAAATTAGTACGGGCAGGATATTACTGGCCTCGCATGAAACAAGACGCCAAATATTTCATACCAAAATGTGATCAATGAAACGCTACACATCACTAGTACATCAACCGGCAGAACCCTTACATTCAGTTCTGTCCCCATGGCCATTCATGAAATGGGGGATGAACATCGTCGGACCGCTGCTACCGACTCCCGAAAAGGTAAGGTTTCTTTTAATTTTGACTGATTAGTTTTCTAAATAGATGGAAACAGGTTCTTATCAGAAGATCAGATAACGTGAAGTGGTCAATTTCCTGTGGGAAAATATAATTTGCAGGTTCGGAATACCAAAAGAGAAAATATGCGACAATGGGCCACAGTTTATCGGTGCAAAAGTCACAAAGTTCCTCGAAGACTTGAAAATAAACAGAACCATATCTTCGCCTTATCATCTGAGCGCAAAAGGTCAAGCGGAGTCAACAAAGAAAGTGATCATCTAAAACCTCAAGAAAAGGTTGGAAGCAGCAAAAGGAAAATGACCCGAGGTGTTTCCCAGAGTTCTATGGGCCTACCGAAGAATGGCCAAATCAAGTACAGGAGAAACTCCTTTTCCCTCGGGTACGGTGCTGAAGCTCTAATCCCGGTTGAAGTGGGCAAACCCACTTTGAGATATTCTCAGACAAACAAAAAATCAAACGACGAAGCAATGGTAATCAATTTGGAACTGCTCGAGGGACGCATGGACTTGGCGCATGTAAGAATGGCAGCTCAAAAGCGGAGGATGGAGCGATATTACAATCGGAGAGCCAACTTCCATTTTTTCAAAGTAGAAAACTTAGTTCTAAGAAAAGTTACACAAAATACCCGGGAGCTCAACACGGGAAAGAAAGGCCCAACGTGAGAAGGCCCTTACCGGATTTTAGCTGTCACTAGAAAAGGTTCATATGAGTTGGAGAACCAGAATGGAGACATGTTGCCCAGCAACTGGAATGTGGCACACCTCAAAAGATATTATTGCTGATGAACAACACTTAAACAGAAAGTATGTGCTGCACTCTTTTTCCCTTCGTTCAGTTCTTGTCCCAATTGGGTTTTTCTGGCAAGGTTTTTAACAAGGTAGTGATGGAAAGAATACTACGAAGACATCAGCAATAAGACGTTTGATAGCAAGGCAAACGAACAAGCTTCCACCCGGGGATAATTAGGTAATCTTTGATTCGATAGCAAATTCCTACCGGGAAGTTAAGTTTGCTACCGAACAGAGGTTACCCGACCTTTCACGGGCACAAACTGCCAGAGGACTATTAGGTATTCTTTCGCTCGATAGCATGGATTCCTAAGGGGAAACAAGATATATTACCCAATGCAAGATTACCTAGCAATTCATTGGTGGGACCTTTGAAGATACAAGACTTTTAGTGTTCCAATTCGCATTCTTCGCATTCAAATACTAGGGAGGGGGGGGGAATGATATGAGGATATGACAACAATGACTGTCACATCAACCGGGAACAAAAATTCGGAAACAAAATGCATCATCAGGACTGGGGACTGCGCAGCCAGCACCATACAAACAAGTTGTACAAGATAGCCACAAGTAATGGCAATTTCTTTTCTGCATAGCAAAATGCTTATGTAATTTCTAAAAATAGAAGGAATAAAAGAAAATTCTTTTGCTTTTATCTTGTTTCTTGTCTGAACGATGAGCTAACTTTGTCATTTGAAAGTTAAAACAAGTACTTCAAATGTTAGTGCCGTAATGAACATGAGACGTCCTCTTCAAGAGAACCGTAAACATAAGAGGGTCCTCTCATTGCCTTTCGATCCATCTTCAGTTTCCGAAAACTCAGAACCGGAATCAGAAGAACCTGGAGTATCAGACTGCATTGAGAGTCCATTCTTTGCAGCCAACTTAAGCTCTCGGGCCTTAGCAATTTTGGCATCAACATCAATGATACTAGCTTTGGCCTCTTCCAATGTTTTCCTCCTCATGCTATACATGGAATAAGTTTTTTCAACAATGAGGGAAGTCGCTCAGCCCTTAAGTTCTTCTTTTAGTTGAATAACCTTGGCGGAAAGGTTTTCCCGGTCAAATCTAGTAGATTTGAGGCTGACATCAAGCTTGCGGATAGTTGAACTAAAGAGCCTATTATGCTCAATAGTTTTCCTGTACTTCTATTCTAGCTGGGCATGTTTCACATCCACAGCAGCAAGCTTTTCACTTTTGCAGTTCAAGGCTGCCTCCAAGTTAATCACTCTTTCAGTGGAGGCAGCCTCACTGTCGGTTTCAGCAAGAACGACGTTTTGGACTTCTGCCCATTTGGCCTTGGCCTCATTATAATTAACCCTCAATGGCCCAATTGCTTGGCTGAGGGTTACCACTTCTTGCTCGCTTTGCTGCAAATGAGCCTCCAAAACAGCAGCCCCAGTAGCTCTGGTTTCCAGTTCCGAGAGGTAGAGAACAGTCTGGTCCCATTCTGCCAAAAGTTGATCCCGTTCAGAAGTAAGTTCTTCCTTCTCACGAATCAACCTTTAAAGGCCCTCAGAGGCAAGAAAGTTGGCCTATAAAATAAGAAGAGGAAAAACTTAGAATACATTCATTCAAAAGTAGAAGAAATAACAGAGGAAAGAAGGAACGTACCACCGCGGCGTTATGCATAGCATTGTTCAACAAACACTCGCCCGAGAGTATCTGAATATTTTCCCAATCTTTTTCTGAAGCCAAAGTCTTCAAGTAATTGGCAAGCTCCACCGGCCGTGATAGCAGATTGCACCCGGTAGAGACCGAAAGAGTAATGTTCCTCTTCCTTTGTGGATCTTCAGAAAGAGCAGCATGATTTTGCCCCAAGTTCCCATGAACTGGGACTCTGGAAGAGAAACACCTTCTTCATGGTCAGGTGCGGAAAATGGAGATGGTGTAGCAACCGCTGGTGGAAGAGTAGACGAAGATAGAAATGATGTAGCAGTTGCTGGTGTTGGCGAAGGTGGAGATGAAGCTGATAGAGTTGAAGAGTGAGAAGCATCTGGATCAAATGCAGTGCTGGTTGTTTGATGCTCGCCAACCAAAGATGGCAAGGACCTGATACTCAGCCTCACAACATCGGTTACAGCAATTGAGGCCCGAAAATGGAAATTGGCATATTCTACCAAATCAGACTCTCCCCAAAGTGTCGAGACATCATCTTCAATTGGTGTAACTATCTCAACAAGTCGAGCATCCCGTTGAGATGATGAGGATCGTCGCTTTCTGTATAAAGAAGCTCCCTCATCAACAACTTCTTCATCATCATCAATCATCACGGTGTCTACGACCGACCCAGAAGGAGGACCAGTCATCATTGTCACCGGAGATGATTCGGGGGCATCAACCTTTGCCCTTTTATTCTTTTCCCCAGTAGAGGAGAAGCGTTATCTCTTTGTTTGTTTATCCTCCAGCCAGGGACTTCGTAAAGAAATATTTGCACCCGAAACAGGCCTGGAGATACATGTTCGAGTTAGTGCTTCCTGAAGCAGCCTCGCTGCGTCAGCAAGATCAGCCAGAGCGCCCTCCTCGGGGACAGAAACAGAGCCCGCAGGTTGACCTTATTCCATGAACATAGTTAGAAGGATTCAACCAAGTTATTCATATAATAAAATAGAAGCAAGGTAAATTAGAGTTACCATGATTTTTGTCCTTCCACCCGTATTTAAGGGCTAGTTCTTTCCACAAACGAGTTTCGGGTGTTGTGACGTCCAAAATCTTCTGAACCCACCGGTTCAAACCTTCCAACACCTAAACAACCATCACGCATCGTTCGAATGGCATCCGGGGCACCCGAGGCCCCGTCCAAACATACCAACAAGTTTGAAATCATAAAACGGACTCGTTCGCACCCTCGGAAAGAAGAAAACAACATTAAAACTAAGAATCGCAATCCAAAACCAATATAATAAACTTATGAACTTCAAATGCTTCCAAATTAATCCTAACGCGCTGAAACATACTTAAACGACTCGAAATGACTCCAAATTTTGTATGCAAGTCTTAAATCACCATACGGAACTATTCCCAAGCTCGGAATCCAAAACAGACCTCGATAACATCAAAACCCATTTCAAACCTAATTTAAAAAACTTAAAAACCTTCAAGGTGCCAACTATCAATATTAAGCGCCGAAAAGCTCTCGGGTCATCCAAAACCTGATCCGAACATACGTCCAAGTCCAAAATTATCATACGAACCTATTAGGACCGTCAAATCCCGGTTCCGAGGTCATTTACTCAAAAGTTTGACCGAAGTCAAACTTAACCCTTTTAACCAACTATAAGGAACCAAGTGTTCCTATTTCAACCTGAACCCTTCCAAATCCAGAACTAACCATCCCCGCTAGTCATAAAAAAGTAAAAGCACATACGGAGAGTGTTATTTAGGGGAACTAGGATATAGAAAGCAAAACGACAGGTCGGGTTGTTACATTCTCCAACTATTAAACAAACGTTTGTATGCTAAAATGAATGCCAAACTACCAATACTCTCCGCCTTTCTTCTCAAGGCATCCGCAGCTACATTCGCCTTGCCCGGATGATAAAGGATGGTAATATCATAATCCTTTATTAACTCAAGCCACATGTGCTACCTCACATTAAGGTCCCTCTGCTTGAACAAATGTTGCAAGCTGCGATGATCGATGTAAATCTCACAAGATACCCCTTAAAGATAATGCCTCCAGATCTTAAGAGCATGAAGAATCGCGGCCAACTCCAAATCATGTACAAGGCCAACTCTGAACTGGCTCGACCTTCTTCGGGTCTACCTTAATACCCTTGCTTGATACAACGTGCCCCAAGAATGCTACAGAATCTAGCTAAAGCTCACACTTGGAGAACTTAGCATATAGCTTCTGTTCCCGCAAGGTATGAATCACCACTCTCAAATACTGCTCGTGCTCCTCTATGCTACGCGAGTAGATCAAAATGTCACCAATGAAGACAATGACAAATGAATCAATATACGGCCTGAACACTCGGTTCATCAAATCCATAAACGCCGTCGGGGCGTTAGTCAAACTGAAAGACATCACTAGAAACTCATAATGGCCATATCTTGTCTGAAAAGCCGTCTTTAGAACATCTGAATCACGAATCCTCAACTGATGATACCCCGATCTCAAGTCGATCTTAGAGAACACCCTGGCACCCTGCAACTGATCAAACAAATCATCTATACATGACAACGGGTACTTGTTCTTGATGGTAACTTTGTTCAACTAGCGGTAATCAATGCACATCCGCATAGTCCCATCTTTCTTCTTCACAAATAACACTGGTGCACCCCAAGGCGATACACTCAGTCTGACAAACCCCTTTGCTAGCAAATCCTCAAGCTCTTCCTTAAACTCCTTCGGAGCCATACGGTACAGTGGGATAGAGATAGGCTGGGTGCCTGGAGCCAAATCAATATAAAAATCAATATCACGATCTGGTTGCATGCCTGGTAGTTCAAAACGAAACACATCGTAGCATTCCCGGACCACGGGCATTGAAACAATCGCCAGAGTCTCTGCGGTAGTATCTCTAACAAATGGTGGATAAGCCAAATAACCCTTCGCAACCATGTGTCGAGCCTTCAGAAAATAGATAACTCGGCTAGATGCACTGATAGACGAACCCTTCCACTCCAATCTAGGAAACTCTGGCATTGCCAAGGTAACAGTCTTGGCATGTCAAACAAGGATGGCGTGATATGGAGATAACCAGTTCATGCCCAAGATGACCGCAAAATTAGTCATATCGAGCAACAGAAGATCCGCTCTAGTCTTATAATCACAGAATGTAACAATACAGGAACGGTAGATTCGATCCACAACAACAGATTCGCCCACAAGAGCGGACACATAGATAGAAGTACCCAAGGACTCACGATAAACACCCAGGAAATGAGTAAACAGAGATAAAACATATAAATATGTAGATCCTGGGTCAAATAGTACTAAAGCATCCCTACCACAGACAGAAATAATACCTGTGATCATGGCATGTGAGGCCATTTCATCTGGTCTGGCCAGAAAAGCATAGAACTTAGCTGGAGCGCCACCTGACTGGACTCCACCTCAAGGACGTCCCCTACCCACTTGCCCTCTACCTCCAGGCAGTCGGACGATTGGTGGGGCTGTAATCATAGGCTGTTGACCCTACTGCACTGCTTTGCCCCGAAGCCTGGGGCAGAACCTCTGCACATGACTGAGATCCCCACACTCGAAACAACCTCTCGGTACGGTGGGCCGCTGACTTGCATTCTGACCCGGATGTCCTGAATACCCATTGGAGTAACCCTAAATAGCTGGTGGGCGGTAGGAACTCTCCGGCATGACGCTAAAATAAGGTCGCACTGGAGCACCCCGAGGAGTCGGCGGTGCTGGATATATGGGCTTGCTAGACTAACCCCTCACAAATTGTCCTCTGCCCCCAGCCGGGGCACCTCTGAACTCTCGAGAATACTAAAATCGCTTATACCTCGTAGCCTGCTCCGAGATATCTCTACAACTAACTCGTAAGAAGTCCCGATCTCAACCTCTTGGGCCATGGTGGCCTGAATGCCAGTGTGTAAACCTGCAACAAACCTCTGTACTCTCTCTACATCGATGGGAATGATCATAAGTGCATGGCGAGACAACTCAGATAACCTCGCCTCACAGTCGGTCACTGACATCTGACCCTGTTGGAGTTGCTCAAACTGAAACTGTAACTCTTCCCTCTAAGAGGGCAGGATATACCTACCCAAAAAAATACGGGTGAACCGGTCCCAAGTCATCGGAGGTGAATCTGCTAGTCTGCCGAGGAGATATGACTGCCACCACCTACGGACCCTTCCCTCCAGCTGGAAAGTAGTAAAATCCACCCCATGGGACTCCAATATCCTCATGTTGTGCAGTCTGTCCCTGCTCCAATCAATAACGTCCTGGGGTCCTCATGTTTCTCACCTCCAAAGACAAGAGGATGAATCCTGGTCCATCTGTCAAATAGTTTCCGCGGCTCGCCAGCCGCAGCTAGTCTAGGCTCGGGTATAACTGCTGCTACTGGCCGGGCTCCGCCTACGGGTAGTGCGCCCGGGGTCTGATATACGGAAGTTGCATGCCCTAGAGTCTAAACGGTAGAGGTCCGTGCTCCCCCTCCCACTTGAGATATGGCCGGGCTGCTGGAAATAAACCAGCCTGAGTCATAGAATCCATGAACCGTAGCATACGGCCCATGACCTCCTGGAATTCCGGTGTGGACATAAAATCTACCGGGGCTGGCTCTGCTATAGGAACCTCTCCTTCCTCCTCGATAATAGGATCCTCTGCTGGATCCACTGATGGCATAACTGGAGTAACTCTAGGATGCCCTCATCCTCTACCATGAGATGGAGCCCTCCCTCGGCCTCTAGCAACAGAGGGATAAACTCCTTCATGGTCTGGAACATTTGTTGCGCGCGTTCTCGCCATCTGTGAGAGAATAAGAGAAAGATACTTAGTAACACGTCAACTGCACGATAGGAGATGAAGGAAGAGTAGTTTCCTAACACCCTGTAGCCTCTCAAAGATAAGTACAGATGTCTCTGCACCAATCCGCAAGATTCTGTTAGGCCTGCTCATAACTTATGATACCTATGTGAACCTAGTGCTCTGATACCATGTTGTCACGACCCAATTTCTACTATGGGCCGTGATGGCCCCCAACGTTACTGCTAGGCAAGCCAACAGTGAATTAAACCACGTTATTAATCTTTTAATATGTTTTCAAGTAATTAAATTATATTTAATAGGGAATTAAAGAGTGGAAAATTCAATAAATGAAGCGAAGAAAACTGAGTGGAAATCGTAGTAATATAAGTGCTCCAAAACCATAAAGTCTACTAGTGTGTGTGCCAAGACCTAGTGTCACAAGTGTATGGGCAACTAGTAGAATATGTAAAACTCTAACTACTGTCCGAAATAAAGTAGACAGAATGTAAATACAAAAAAGAGACTCTAGGGGTTGCAGAATGGCTTAGGAAGCAGCTCACCACTAGACCTCGGGATATCTGGGATGCGCACTGGTAGGACCGCCAGATGCACCTGCCTCAGATCCTGCATGGTTAGTGCAAAAGTGTAGCGTGAGTACATAAATAACATGTACCCAGTAAGGATCAAGTCTAACCTCGAAGAAGTAGTGACGTGGGGTCGACATCGACACTTACTATGGGCAAAAAAATAATAAATAAAGAAGTTCTAAATAACCATGGGTTATGCATACAATTACAACAATTCAATAAAACTAGGAAATAAACAATTCCTTTACATATGATAAATCTCAAATAACGTTTAGTCAGATATTATTTTAATCTCTCAGACCATGAAATAACATAAAATATAAACATTAAAAATCCAAGTATTATCACCCACGATTATGCCGAGGTCGTACGACCCAATCCAGAATAATGTGTACACTGCCGAGGGACGAGCGACATGATCCATAGATGCATTTATCTACTACCGAGGTGTTCGGCGTGCTCCACAAGAAGAGAGGATACTTTATAAACACTTGGCTTAAAAGTTATTACAAGGTTAATACACAATTCCCATTAACGGCCAAGTATTATGCTCAAAATTCAAGTAAGTGAAATTCGGTCCTTTACAATTCCTCTAACAAGTTCCAATGTGATGTAGGCACTTTAAATAACAAGTAGGGTGCAAACATTACAAGAAATTCATGATTTGGGTCCTAAAATACCAGGACATAAGAATAATTAGTTGCTACGCACGGACTCTCGTCACCTCGTGCGAACGTAGCCCCCACAATTTGAAGCAATTATTAATTTAAATCACCTATGGGGTAAATTCCCTCTTACAAGGTTAAACAAGAGACTTACCTCATCTCAAAGCTCACTTTTCAATCCAAAATTGCATTCTAAAGCATCAACGCAATGCCGAACAATCCAAAACTAGTCAAATGTTATATAATTTAATCAATATATGTTAAAAAGTTCATAATATAACTATTAGAGTAATTACCGAACCCCAATTGAAGGATTCCTAATATTCATCCCCGGGCCCACATGCCCGGATTTCAAAAATTGCCAAAGAAAGTTGTTACCCAATACCTTACAAACTAAAATATATAGTTTTTACTTAATTCCATAACCATTTTCGTGGTTAAATCCTATTTTTATCAAGACCTAGGTTTTTCTTCTAAACCCATAATTTGTAAAAATTTTACATGTTAAAATCTACCCATAATCTATGTATTTAACTCACATTGTATAGAAATTACTTACCTCAAAGCGCTAGGTAAAAACCACTCTCCAAGAGCTCCAAAATCGCCAAGAGATGAAAGAAGAATGAGCCAAAATAGCCTAAGTCCCGCATTAAATGGACCACTCTGCCTCCAACGATTTTACATCTACGAAGGGACGACCGCTTCTGCGGCTCCGCATCTGCGAAAACACATCGCAGATGCGGCCCTTGCCCAGTTGGCCTTCTTCCGCATCTGTGGACAAGTGGCTCGCTTCTGTGGGGCCGCTTCTGCTACTCGAGTGTCGCTCCTGCGGCTTTGGCAGGTGCGTGTCGTGTTTCGCATCTACGGTTTTAGGGTTGTCCATGCTGGGCCACTTCTACGGAAGATGGCATGCTTCTGCGAGCTCGCACCTACGGCTGGCCCTCCGCAGGTGCGATTGCACCAGAAGCTGGGTGCTTTAGCTGTTCACCCAAGGCTAAATGATCTCCACACATTATCTGAATGGCATATAGGGCCCCCGAGACCCCGTACAAACATACCAACAAGTTTCAAATCATAAAATAGACTCGCTCGCACTCCCAAAATGCAAAAAATAATATTAAAACTAAGAATCACAACCCAAAACCAATAGAATCAACTTATGAACTTCAAATTCATCCAAATTACTCTGAACGCGCCGAAACATACTTAAACTACTCGAAATGACTCCAAAGTTTGCGTGCAAGTCTTAAATTACCATATAGAACTATTGCTAGGCTCGAAATCTCAAACGGACCTCGATAACATCAAAACCCACTCCAAACCAAATTTAAAGAACTTTAAAACCTTCAAGGTGCCAACTATCGATATTAAGCGTTGAAATGCTCCCGAATCATCCAAAACCCGATCCGAACATACGCCCAAGTCCAAAATCATCATACGAACCTATTGGGACCATCAAATCCCGGTTACGAGGTCATTTACTAAAAATTATTGACTGAAGTCAAACTTAGCCCTTTTTAGCCAACCGTAAGGAACAAAGTGTTCCGATTTCAACCCGAACTAACCATCCCCGCTAGTCATAAAATAATAAAAGCACATACGTGGAGTATTATTTAGGGGAACGAGGATCTACAAAGAAAAACGACCGGTCGGGTGGTTAAAAAGAATATATATTATATTCTATACAAAGCTTTATATAATTTCACTCTCTTGCTTTTTGATCTCATCATTGCTGTGTTCGGAAACCGTCTTGACGGAATCACTGTCTTTGCTATTTCATCTATAATCCAAGGCTAAGTACTGCGTATTTTTTCGATTATTATATTATTTCAGGATCAAATTAGTTCACTTGTCTAGAAACCACGTATAAATGCAACTGTACCGTTTTACGGGTAAACAAAAACTAATAATGATACTGATGGCAACATGAAGAACAACAACAATAACAAAAAAATTCAATTAATTTGAAAGAGGGAAACATTTAAAGTTAGTTTGAACTTTTATAGAACTAAGGAAAAATATTTTTCAGCCTTTAATCTCAATAAATCAATTAATCTTTTATTTATTCTTATCTTTTTTATCTTTTGTCTGACTTAAAAATAAATAATCAGATATGAGTTTGCTTTATATTCACACATAGCATAAATAAACTTTATAATCCGTCACTTATAACATTTCTAACTTTGAGCATATTGAATGTCAAAAATTATATATGCCATACAAGAACATTTTAAACTAAAGTTAGCTAGCAAAAAGATGGCATCGTGTCCAAACATTTTACTAATTTCACTTTTCCTCCCTAATATTTCGGCCTATTAGATTGGAACTACGGTATAATCTTCCATTTTAATTAAAACCATTTAACTATAGAAATTATCGGATGGATATTTAAACAGTAAAAGTTAGCAGGCATCATGGTAGCTCACTCTGCCTTTGGATGTGTGACGATACGGCCGACTATTTTGTGTATTGTATCCCCGTTCTCCTATTTATTGCCTCTTCTGTGTTCATTTATGTTTATGTTACTTGCAGGGATGATTGGATTAGCTTGAGAGAAGTTTTGGAGTGAATTGGGACACTTAGTCCCAAGGTTGAAGGCTAAACTTGAAACAGTTGACCAGAGTTTGACTTTTGTGTAGACGACTCCAGAATGAAGTTTTGATGGTTCCAATATCTTTTTATGGTAATTTTTTACTTAGGCGTGTGTCCGGATATTGATTTGTAGGTCCGTAGGTTGATTTGAGACTTTTTGGCGGAAGTTGGAAAGTTGAAGGTTTGGAAGGTTGAGAGGTTTAACCGAGAGTTGACTTTATTGATATCAGGTTCGGATTTTGATTCCGGGATTTGGAATAGGTCCATTGTGTCACTGGAGACTAGGGTGCAAAATTTAAGGTCATTCGGAGTTGATTTGAAATGGTTCAAAATTAGTTTTTGAAGTTGAAAGTTCATTAGTTTCATTAGACTTGAAGTGAGGTGTGATTCATGATTTTAATATTATTTGATGTGATTTAGGGCATCGAGTAAGTTCGTAATATGTCTTAGGACAAGTTGATGCAATTGGATGGAGTCCTGGGCCTCGGGGGGCGTTTCAGACGAGTTTCAGACCATTTGCTTCATGTTTGGACAGCTGATCTGGTGTCTCGTGTGTGATTCTTCACGTTCGTGACATAGGGGTCGCGTTCACGTAGGGTCTTCTTGGTTAGATGGTGGGTTTTTCTTTGAGTTCGCGAGTGGGCGACCGCTATCGCAATGATTTAGAGGGTCGTGGTCTTCGCGAACACAAGCAGGGAGCCGCGTTCGGGTGGAAGCGAGGCAGGCTGGGGGCATCATGCCTTAGGTCTTCACGTTCGCGAGGGAGGCTTCGCGTTCGTGTAGCATTGGGTCGTTTGGTCATCGCATTTGCGAAGTTGGTTTTGGAAGTTGGTGAAGTTTTTACTTCGCGAACGCGAGGCTTCTTTCGCATTCGCGAAGCGTAATGCCCGGGCAGACTATATAGTACTCAATTTCGAGGGTTTGGTTCATTTTAACATATTGTGAGTTGTAGAGCTCGATTTTGGGAGGTTTAGAAGGGTATTTTCACGATTTGGATCGGGGTAAGTATTGTTTTACTCGGATTTGTCCATTATTCATTATTCCATCTTTGTATTTATCATTTGATTTGTGATTTCAATTGGAGAAATTGGAAATTTTAGTAAAGACTCTCCTAAAGTACAAAATGAGTATTCGTAGGTCGATTTAATGTCAGAATTGGATGATTTTGATATGCTTGGATTCGTAATTGAATTGGTATTCGTAATATGTGTGTTTGACCAGGTTCTGTGGTACGTGCCTCGAGTTGACCTTTTGGGTTGACTTTTTAATTTTGATAAAGATCAAAGCGTTATTATTTGAAGTTATTTTCTACGGCATTATTTGTTGATATTAAGTTGTTTGTGACTAGATTCAGGTCGTTCAGAGGCTGATTCGCTAGGGAAGGGATTTTGGAGTATTGGCTTTCGCATTTTGAGGTAGGTAACACATTTAAACTTGGATTTGAGGGTATTTAACCCTGGAAACTACGTTATATGAAAGGTATTGGGGTATCGTGTGTGCTAGATAACGAGCATGTGTACGTGCACCGGTGTGTTCATGATTTGGGGAGGCTTTTAGACTATTTTCGGGCTTGTTTTTCTATCATACCTTGTTATACCCGTGCTTTTCCCTACTTGTTTGATTATTTGAACTATGATTCATATTAGACATCATGTCCATGCTAGGTGCTATTTGCTTGAGATTTGATAGGGCTATTCTTGTTATTTTTGAGCTATATGACTTAGTTGTACACATGCTCTCAGTCATGATGCTATATTTGTATATGATATCTCTATCTCAGTGCTTGTTTATTTGAATCGTCACTTATGGTCAATGCCTCATATGTGTAACATTGTTGAACTGAGTATTTGTCTCGACCCTGAATTTCACCCTCGGGACCGTGATGGCGCCTAACATTTCACTTGCTAGGCAAGCCAACGTTAGAATAATTTCTAGCCATTTTTAACAATTCAAATTAAATAGTAACCAAGAACTAAAATAATCAAAATAGAGTGAGAAAATCATAACAATAGGGATATCTAGATACAATCCTAGAGCTTGTATTATAAGTGCACAAGCGACTAGAATAATATAAATAATGGTCTGAATGAAAGTAAAACTGTCTAAAATCAAATAAACAGCTAGAATAAGGTAGAAGGGGACTTCAGGGCTGTGAACACCGAGAAGTTGTACCTCAAGTCTCCGTCAGGCAATCAATCCGAGCAATCTATTTACCGCCGCTAGGACCGACTTCAAAATCTGCGCAAGAAATACAGAGTGTAGTATGAGTACAACTGACCCCATGTACTTTATAAGTACCGAGCCTAACCTCGACGAAGTAGTGACGAGGCTAAGTTGGGTCATATATAATAACATGTATGCAATATAATAATAATAATAATAATAATAATAATAGGAAAGGTACACAGGGAAAGTAAGGTAGTTAACTTATGAAAATAAACACAATCCTCGAAATCAGTAAAATCAGAAGCATAGTCCTCAGAATCTCGAATGAAAACAATGAAAGCTAGCACAATACAACAATGAACACATAACACAAAATTCAGTGCAGGGCGCAATCCGATCCTACCGTATAAACAAAATCCTCTCTTATTTAAGCATATCAATATCAGGAATAACATGTAAAATCGTTGTGGTGCGCAACCCAATCCCACCATATAATCAGAATAAATATCATAATCCTCTCTCATTTCACCATATCAAAATTACATATAAAACCTGTTACGGCGTGCAACCCGATCCCACCATATCAATATCAATCCTCTCTTATTCCACCCGTTGCGGCGTGCAACCCGATCCATAAGCAAAATCAATAATTGTAAACATCTCAATTTACAAGAATCTATATGATCAAAGAATATGAAAGCAAAGCCATAAAAGAACCTATTACCAAATCAAAGAATACTACAATTAATACAAAGCAACAAGACAAGCCAAATATATGATAATTAAAGTGTACAAGTACCAATTAAGCATGGAAGCATGGAAGAAAAAAATATTTTAATACGAGAGTAGTAAATGACAAGTAGCAAGTTAAGGCATAGGAAGCAATTAAAGCATGTAGCAGTTAAGACATCGAATAAAATAATTAATGAAATACAAGAAAGCATGGAAATAATTATTTTGATAGCATATATACACTCGTCACCTCGCATGTACGCCGCTGCACAGGTAATTCACATAACACATTGCTCAAGGGTTCCTATTCCCTCAAATCAAGGTTAGACCCAACACTTACCTCGCTCCGTAAGCAAATCAAAGCTCAATCGGGGCCTTTCCTCTAAAATACGCCTCCAAACCAATCGAATCTAGCCAAAAGTGACTCAACAATATCAAACAATGCTAGGGAAATCAATTATAATACATAAAGTTAAGATCTTTACAGTTTTCCCAAAAAGTCAACAAAAGTCAACCCCGGGCTCGCTTGGTTAAAATCTGAGATTCAGACCAAATCCTAAATATCCATTCACCCCCGAGTGCGATTATACAATTAGTTTCGAAATCCGACCTCAAATTGAGGTCTAAATCTCAAATTTACAAAACCTAAAATTCTTCCCAAATCCCTAATTTTCTACCATGAAAGAGCATAGATTAAGGTTAGAAATTAATGGTTGTTGATGGAAACGGAATAAAATGAGTTAAAGCACACTAACATATGAAATGGCATTGAAATATCTTCTCAAAATCGCCTCTAGCTCGAGCTCTAATGAGAAGATGGTGAAAAATAGGTGGAATCTCGTGTTTGGGATATTTTCAAGTCTGGGCATCTGGTGTTCATCGTGTTCGCGAGACACATGATGCAATCGCGAAGCAGCAGCGGCCAAAGGCCTACGCATTCACGAGGGGATGCACGCATTTGTGATGGTTTGTCCCCCCTTGCCATCGCGCTCGCGAGCCTTGGCTCGCGTTCGCATAAGACTATTATTGGGATGAGCCGTACCTTTCTGGATTTGTACGGATATAGTGGTTAGAAGATGTGTACCAGAGAAGGAACAATGTAAAATTCTTAGGGCTTGTCATTCTTCGCCATATGGTGGTTACCATGGTGGAGCAAGAGCGGCGGCCAAAGTGTTAAGTTGTAGTTTCTATTGGCCCACTCTTTACAAGGATGCAAGTAATCTTATCAAGCGTTGTGATGAATGTCAAAGGGCTGGTGTAATATCAAGGAAAAATGAAATGTCCCTCACCACCATTTTGGAGATTGATATTTTCGATGTGTGGGGTATTGACTTCATGGGTCCCTTTGTGAGTTCTTGTGGAAACACTTACATCTTGGTAGTTATTGATTATGTGTCAAAATGGGTTAAGACCGTTGCTCTACCCAACAATGAAGCAAGAAGTGTGGTGGCATTCTTGCCTTTCCTTTTCTTCATTTCTTTTCTCTTTTTGTGCTTTGATACCTTTTTCAAACTCCTCGTCTCTCCTCCAAACTTACGTTTTAGCCAATTGTGTCTCAAGAGTGTTAAGGGAAGCTCAGGTGCATGGAGAGGGTCACTTCAAAAATGGGTAAAGGCTTATAACATGGTTATCAAATGAAAAAGGTTTTAAGCTCAAATGGGTTGACTAGGAATAACAACATTGGCGGGTCTTGGAAAATTTCAAACCTCAAGCCAAGCAAAACATAACATTTCGCCTAAAAACACATACGGGGCAAGTTCTAGACTATTTTCATGGGTACTTGGACTTGCAACAAAATCATCTCACCTCTCACGCAGCTGGAATGTTAAAAAGGATAGAGTCGAGGGCCCATAACGACCATATTTAAGATTGAAAATCACTATGGCTCAACAAACCACTCGATGACTGCCTAAGTCAACATAAGTGTCATAAGGTCACTAATTAGAGCTACTTCTTTCCCAAAAAACTTCTTTTTAACCATAAGCACGTACTTAAGTGTGCTGGTACCAAGTGAAGCATGTTTGAGTCTTTTATTCATTACTACTACTATTCTTACCTAAACATCAAAAACAGACTCAATCCCTTAAGAAGGCTGTCATTCCATCCACCGTTGGGAAGAATCACCCGGTTTACACAAAAACTACCTTTGGAAAGAACCGTGGCATTAAGAAAACCAAAGGCTTATTGACTACTAAAAACATAAAAAGAGCTACAAAATTAAACATAGACTAATAAGAAAATAAAATAAAGAAGCTACAAAGAAAGCTACTAAAGACATAAATGAATGTACATAATGAGAGGGGAAAAGATAGAATATATACATCAATAGAGAAAGATGGAAGAATATATACATAAATAAAAGGAAAGCGGAAAATGTTATCAGTTATTACAAACCAAATATCGAATATCCAAATATCAAATAAACTCCACCCCCTGAATAAAAATAAGCATTGTCCCCAATGCTTAACAAAATAAGAATAAGGAAAGTTAAGAGTAAAGAGGACTCCCTATGTGGCCTTGGACATCTCTATGTCCATAGCAGCGTAACCGCCCTCAGTCTCCTCTAACTGAATCTTATCATCCCTGACTATAGGAGTAACTGGGTTGGGGAACATCTGGCGCACTTCCTCAGCAGTGTCAGCAGCCATGTTTGACTCCTCAGACTGGCCAGCTGGTGCTGATGGTGCAACTGGATCTACTGGTGCTGCTGGGTCTGTCCCCATCAGCATATCAAATGGAAGGTCACCAGCTGCTGCTATCTTAGTCACCTCTATCATCAGTCTGTCAACTGATTTCTTGGATGCCTGGGATTTCTGCATTTTCTTTACCTGCTTCTCGAGCTCCTCAATCATTGTGCTATGTGCTACCAGGGTGTTCATGATGGTGGTCTGGTTCTCCAAGATCCTCTTCAATGTTTCCTCCACTGTCGAAGGAATCTAGGGTGCCGGGATAGATGACTGTGCTACAATGGCACTGGATATGTCAGTCAGCTTTGTTGTGGTTGTCCGCATCCAGTTGTTGATGCTCGCCAGTGTTTAGGAGACCCGCAGTGCAGATAGTGGATAAGTGGGCATGGACACCAGCTTTAATACCGATCTGGAAGGCAGTGATGCTGAAGGACCTGAAGAAAGAGGTGGAGGCATAGCTGCTGCACTATCAGAAGGATCTGCTGAAGTAGATGGCACGTCAAATGTCCTAGCAACTACCCCGGCAGGCTCATTAGACTGGCCTGCAGTAGTAGAGGGATGACCCTTCTTCTTTGGGTTTCCACTATCCATCAATGAATACCACGAGAAAGGTTTCTTTGCCCTCACCTTGGTGTCAAAATGCCTTGGTTCCACCCCCGCATAGGTACTCGGTGATAGTGTTGGGATATGGGTAGGAGGTGTTACCTTTCCTGGGAACTAAGGACATGTTGACTGACATCACGACGCCCACATTGATTGGGTACCCGACCATGATCGAGGCGACTAGCACTGCTCGCGGGATTGGTAGATTTGTTTCATTCCAGCATGGATCTATTCTGCTACACACAAACATCTGCCATCCCTTTGCCTAAAGATTCAGGGTATTCCGTTGAATTGGAAACCCTGGTGTGATCCATGGTGGTGGTGGTCCCGGAGCGGCCAGAAGCTCAGCTAGCCATGGGTGAGCTGCATCGCCCATAGCCAGCTTTTCCAAGTATTGCACTGGCTCCACATCCTCCAACCTTAGGTATGTGTTTAGGGTGGTTTGGTTAAACCTCACTTTCAAGTTCCTCACTTTCATCACTTTGGTCCCCTTCTTGATATGTGCCATGTTGGCATAAAATTCCCGGACCAAGTGCTCTTTGGCATCCAATACACTTTGAGTGAGCCGTGTCCACCGTTTTCCTTCCCAGAATTGTCATAACATATTTGGGTTGTATCTATCCAGATATTTTAACACAACTGCCGCTCAAGAGTGAGCGATCTCTGCGGCCACCACTCTCGGAACTTGTTGAATGCAGTCAGGCTCACAAACCTATCTTCCCAAAGTTCCTTCTTCTTTGACATCTCCAGGCCTGCAACTCTAGTATCACCCCCCTCCCTCGGCCATCATCCGGGATCTCATCCACCTCCACTGTAGTAGCTGGTGTGTTGGGATCATGTGTAGATGAAGGCTATGAAGCCTGACTGTTCCCTTCCGACCCCTCAGAAGTACTCTCAGAAGAGGTAGGCTCATTTCTCAGTTCGTATCTATCCTGGGGCAACTGTGGCTGTGATTGCACAACAGGCTGCCATTGCAATGAGTCGCCCTCCGATGCTTCCCTAGACAGGGCATATGAACTTGATTCGGAGGGCTCTGACTGTCTACCTTGTCCTATTGTTGCCTTCTTACTGATCATCTTTTGGAGGGCGAGAGGTAAGGTGCTTTTGCCTCTGCCTATGGAAGGTTCACCCCTCCCCTTTGATGTATCACCACGACCACGTGATCTAACCATATTCTGCACAAAATAGCAGTGAGAGTCAGTTCTAGTTAAGTGCAGGTAAGTAGAAAACTCGCAGAACAAAACATGTTGCAGGTTGGGGAAGTGCGGACCTTACAATTTTGAGTGCGGCCACAGATGGGGTTGTGCGGACCGCACAATTTGAAAGTGCAGACGCAGTGATGATTATGTGGTTCGCACAATTCTAAGTGCGGTCGGCACAATTTTGGGTGCGACCGCACATTGAAACTTCAAAAATGGCAACTCTCTGAAGATAGATAATTGCGTGATCTGCGGGTGCACACACTTTTCTGCGGCCGCGGTTGAATTTCTGCGGACCGCACAATTGCAAGTGTGGTCCTCACAATCATTCTACACCAAATGGCTTGGCCTACAGATCTGCAGACCGCACAATTCCTTGTGCGGCCGCACAATTCAAAAGTTTATCGGGGAGATTCTAGGGTTTTTACTCTTACACACGATTTGGACATGGTAGTAGCAATTAAACTATATCAACCAAATACCCATTCCCCATATAGCAACTAGGAGTTTAACCAACCCAAATTACAGTCCACGTCGTTATGAATTTGACAATTGGAAATACCTAAACAAATTATCAACTAAATTAAGAAAATTGAAAAATTCTAAGAATGATTTGAACATACCAGTGATGAAGTGGTGTTAAGTTGAGAGTGTGAAGTTGTAACAGTAAAGTGAAGGCTACTATTTATACTTAATGGGTTGGCCAAACGTTCAAGAGACGAGTGAGGCCGCAAAATTCCTTCTGTGGTCCGCACTCTTTTACCTGATGTTCATTTACCCTTTGTTGATCTGCGGTCCGAGATTCCTTGTGCGATCGCAGATTCTGATGCGGACCGCAGGTTTCCTTGTGTGGCCGCACAATGGCCATTTCTGTGACAAACAAAATTTAGAGAGTGTGCAATTTTTCGTCTCAAGATGTGCGGTGCGCACAAGACTTGTGCGGCCGCAAATCCCTTTTTTCTATCGCGTTCAAAATTATGCGGTACGCACAATACATGCGCGGTCCGCACTTTTTCCATGCTTACACAATATTTCTGAGAACAGCCCCTATAAAGCACAATTATTCCTACAACACACTTCAAAACCAATTAGCACAAAAGAAGACCTATATAAAGAAGAAGAAAAAGAACAAGAAAAAGAAACACGAGTTGTCTCCCAAGAAGTGCCTGATTTAACGTTGCGGCACGACGCAGATTACCATCACTTCAAATGAATCACTGCCACCACGTGGCCATCATCAGCTTGTCCCAAATAATGCTTCACCCGATGACCATTGACTCGAAATATCTCATCATTTTTGTTCTTCAAGTCCAATGCACCAAAAGGTGTCACACCTACAATTTCAAAGGGACCACTCCATTTGGATTTCACATTTCCAGGAAACATCTTAAATCGTGAGTTGAACAACAAAACAATATCATCCACCTTGAATTCCCTGTTTCGGATGTATTTGTCATGAAGGTACTTCATTATTTCTTTCTACAAAGACAAACTTACATATGCATGGTACCGGAATTATTCCAATTCATTCAAATGTGCAACCCGCAAGGAGGAAGTTGCATCCCAATCAAGATTTAATTTCTTTAAAGCCCACATGGCCTTGTGCTCAAGTTTCACCGAAAGATGAAAAGCTTTGCCAAACACCAACCGGTATGGAGACATCCCGATAGGAGTTTTGAAAGCAACCTGATAAGCCCATAGTGTATCATCATACTTCTTTGACCAATCCGTCCGATTAGCATTCACTGTTTTGTACAAAATACTCTTTATTTACCGATGGATACTTCCACTTGACCGTTTGCTTTAGGGTGATAGTGAGTCATAACTTTATGAGTGACACCATACTTGCTAAGGAAGGTGTCAAAACATTTGTTACAAAAATGCGACCCCCCATCAGTTATGATAGCCCATAGAGTACCAAACCTAGTGAAAATGTTCTTCTTCAAAAATGCCACCACACTTCTTTCTTCATTGTTGGGTAGAGCAATGGCCTCAACCCATTTTGACACATAATCAACAATTACCAAGATGTAGGTGTTTCCACAATAACTCACAAAGGGACCCATGAAGTCAATACCCCACACATCGAAAATATCAATCTCCAAAATGGTGGTGCGGGGCATTTCATTTTTCTTTGAGATTCCACCATCCCTTTGACATTCATCATAAAGCTTAATGATATCACTTGCATCCTTGTAAAGAGTGGGCCAATAGAAACCGCAACTTAACAATTTGGCCACCGTTCTTTCTCCACGATGGTGACCACCATATGGAGAAGAATGACAAGCCCTAAGAATTTCACATTGTTCCTCCTCCTGTACACATCTTCTAATCAATCCATCCGTACAAATCTGGATGAAAGATCTTGTTGATACGTTGCCCCAAAACCGCTCCAACTGCCATATCACTAGCATCACACATGAGCTTAAAAGGAATGCTCCAATTCCGGGCGGTGATAATGGGAGTAGTTGTCAACTTGAACTTAAAAATTTTGAATGCTCTCATGCAATTATCATTGAAGTGAAATTTAGCATCTTTCTCCAAAAGCTTGCACAAGGGGTTCACTACCTTGGAAAAATCCTTTACGAAATGCCGGTAGAACCCCGCGTGACCTAAGAAACTTCTCATGCCCTTCACGGATGTTGGAACTGGAAGTTTAAAAATCACCTTTATTTTTTCCTTGTCGACCTCTATTCCCTTCTTTGAAATTTTGTGGCCAAGGACAATACCCTCCTCGACCATGAAATGGCATTTCTCCCAATTCAACACCAAGTCCGTTTCTTCACACCTTGCCAAAACCTTATCCAAATTTTCCAAACAATCATCAAAGGAATCTCCGAATACTAAAAAGTCATCCATTAAGACTTCAAGATAGTCCTCTACCATATCCATAAAGATCACCATCATACACCGTTGAAAGGTTGTCGGTGCATTGCAAAAGCCAAATGGAATCCGCTTGAAAGCGAAAGTGTCATAGGGACAAATGAAGGTTATTTTCTCTTGATCTTTCGGGGCAATAAGGATTTGATTGTAGCCTGAATATCCATCTAGAATGCAATAGAATGCCCGGCCCGCCAATCTATCAAGCATTTTGTCAAGAAAGGGTAATGTGAAATGGTCTTTCCTTGTGACTTTGTTTAGCTTCCGATAGTCCATACACACTCTCCACCCGGTCCCTGTTCTTGTTGGAATCAACTCGTTCTTATCATTGGTGATCACAGTAATGCCCCTTTCTTCAGAACGCATTACACCAGAGAAGTCCACGAACTGTCGGCCGGCATCCAACCACTTTATGATATCATTTTTGACCACCTCTTGCACTGCTTTAGTGAATCTCCTTTGATGTTCAATGGAGGGTTTGGCATTTTCCTCCAAATTAATCTTGTGCATGCAAAATGCAGGGCTTATTCCCCAAATATCCATAAAGACCACCCAATAGCTTTCTGCCTCTTGTGGAGCACCGCCAATGTAGATCCAACCTGCACATTAGTCAAACAAGAGGAAAGAATAACCGGTAAAGTAGAACAAGGGCCAAGGAATTCATACCTGAGATGTGGAGGCAATGACTTCAACTCCAAGATAGGAGGCTCTTCAATTGAAGGCTTTGTAGGAGGAGATTTCCTATTTTCGAGATCCAAAGAAAGTTTCTGAGGTGCATAATTATATGACCCCATCCCTTGCAAAGAATTTACACATTCCATGAAGCCATCCATTTCCTCATCATCAAAATTTAGCAAAACGGCCTCCAACATGTCACCCACATTAATCATGGCACTTGTATCATCAATAATCACATCGGTCACCAAGTCCACGAATGAACACACTTCATTGCTACTCGGTTGCCTCATAGATTTGCATACGTGGAACACCGCCTTTTCATCACCCACTTGGAAAGTGAGTTCACCGGCTTCCACATCAACAAGAGCCTTTCCTGTAGCAAGGAAAGGTCTACCAAGAATAATCGGCACCTCATAGTCCAATTCACAATCAAGAATCACAAAATCCGTCGGGATAATGAACCTGTCAACCCAAACCAATACATCCTCAATCACCCCCAACTGTCTCTTCATTATACGATCGACCATTTGTAATCTCATAGATGTGGGTCTTGGTTGTCAAACTCCCAATGTTTTGAAAACTGAATAGTGCATCAAGTCGATACTCACCCCAAGGTCACAAAGAGCTTTTTCAAATTCGGCACTTTCAATGGTACACGCAATTGTGAAAGCACCAGGATCTTCCAACTTTGGAGCCATCTAATGCACAATTGCACTCACTTGGTGAGTGATTTTGATAGTTTCAAAATTCATCGATCTCTTCTTCGTCACCAAGTCTTTCATAAACATAGCATATCCAGGCATTTGCTCTAAAGCTTCAACTAATGGCACATTTATAGAGAGACTCTTCATCATATCAATGAACTTATTGAATTGATTCTCGCTATTTTTCTTGGCAAGCCTTTGAGGATAGGGAGAAGGTGGCTTAGGCAATGGTGCCTTAGCTTTTTGCACTACCATTTCAAATATGTCAATTACTTGATCCTTAGACGAGTTCACATCCTCTTGAGTCTCTTCCACCGTGTCATCAGTATCAATCCGCGCTTCATCATTTGCTCGCACCATATTGTTCGGGATCTCCTATTCTTCTACCACTTTCTCATCATCCACAAATTGCCTTTGACTTGAGGTAGGTGCATTCCTACCTTTTTCACTTCGTGTAGTAACGGCCATGGCATGCCCCGTAGTGTTCCCACCATTCGGGTTCACTACTATATCACTTGGTAGTGCCCCTTTAGGACGAGAATTTAAAGTTTGAGAGATTTGACCCATTTGCACTTTTAAGTTACGGATTGATGTGTTGTGTGAAGCAAGTTGGGCATCAAAATCGGCATTCTTCTTCATCATTTGCTTGAACATGTTCTCAATACGACCCATTTCATTGTTGGAGGAACTACGACCATGAGAAGGATATGGAGGTAGGTTGCTTGGTTGTTGGAACATCCGGGGCCTTTGAAACCCGACCCCCGATTTCCTTGGTTGTAGTTCCACCCGCCTTGGTTGTGGCCTCCCAAATTGTCTTGATTATTATTATTATTATGCCAATTCCCTTGATTATTGATTCCATTACAATTGCCTTGATTGTTGCCACCATTCCAATTACCCTGGTTGCTAGAATTCCAATTGCCTTGATTATTTGAAGGTCTCCATTGTTGTTGACTAGGGCCTTGGTAGTTATTCCTTTGCCCTTGAAAGTTGTTCATATATTGGACCTCTTCATATTGATCATTGTAAGAATCTCCTTGATCAAACCCACTATCATTTTGGATGAAATTGTCCACTCTTTGTTGCACTTGTGGGCTTCTTGTTCTCCTCTTGTTTACCATCATATTGACTCCCTCCATGGCATTGACTTGCCTCAGGTTTTGCACTTGTTGAAGTTTAACCTTTGCCGATTGGTTCATGGGGGTTGTAAACCCGGCTATGGCTTGCCCATGGTCATGTAACTCTTTGTGAAGAAGAATCACATTTGGATCACCTTGTGGGACATTGGCTCTAGCTTACCACGCCGATAAAGTATCCGCCATTTCATCCAAAACCTCACACACCTACGCATAAGGCGTAGTCATGAAGTTCCCACCGGCAAGTTGATTCACTACACATTGGTTGGTGGTATTGATCCCCCGATAGAAAGTTTGTTGAATCATGTTTTCCGTCATATCAATATTGGGGAACTCTTTCATCATTATCCTATATCTTTCCCATATCTCGTGTAGTGGTTCATAAGGTTCTTGCTTGAATGCTAGAATTTCATCCCGAAGATTAGCCATGTGCCCGAGAGAGAAGTACTTTGAAATACATTTCTCCGTAAGTTCATCCCACGTACGAATGGAATGATTTGGTAAATGTTTCAACCAATCTAAAGCTTTCTCCCTTAGAGAGAAGGGAAAAAGCCTTAGCCTCAAAGCATCATCGGAGATATTTGTTTGTTTGCTTCCCCAACACGTATCAACGAACCCCTTCAAATGTTTATATGCATTTTGACCCGGTGCACTGGTGAAGAACCCTCGTTGCTCAAGCAAAGTGAGCATCACATTGGTTATTTGAAAGTTTCCCGCCCTAATACGGAGTGGGACTATAGCACTTTCATACCCTTCATTAAGAAACACCCAGTGTGGAGCCGCTCATAGTGGAGGTGGGGGTGGAACAGGCACATTGTCTTGAGGCAGTCGGCCTCGTCTATTGGCTTAAGGTTCAAGAGGGATCTCATCCATTGCATCATCATCAACATCTACATTCCAACAACTACGTTTCCAAACTCGTTGTTTGCCATCAACGCACCTATAATACTCACACGTTAGTAACAAGGAAGGAAAAGAAGATATTTCAAAACCACACCTAAATATATAGCTAACACCACTTTTTAGATCCTCGGCATCAGAGCCAAAAATTGATCTCGTCCAAGCCACACCTCTATTTGGGGTTGTGTAATGGTCGGAGAAATAATAGTACCCAACAAGGAGTCGGGGTCGATTTTCCACATGGAGCTATGAATGGGGCTTAGGAGTATATATTCGAGTGAATGAGCTTGAATTATCTCGGATTACACTTCCGCGAAAGTTGGTTTGTTCGTAAATCTATATTAAACTAAGAATTAAAATTAGCAAATTATAGTTGTTTGTTTTTCAAATGGTAAAAAGGCCTAGGGCTATGTCCTTCACCTAAGTGTTCGCTTAATGGGTTGTAAGCCTTAAAGCTTGATTTCTTGGTCGGGGTGTATTATAGCTATCAATACTCAAGTACCTACTTAATACCTCTCGGCCAGAGAGTGCGTTTTCCTAATTTGACTTTCTCAAGTACAAATAGGTATTGAACAAAGCAGTTGATAATAAGCTCAAGTCGGGTTGTACTATCTCTAGATTCAACCCTTTAATTGGGTTTATCAATCTCTCGATTGAACTAATTTCTTGCTAGCCAAGTTTTCCTAGATTAAGTCTCTCTTTTTCAAGTAGAGACCAAGTCAATTAGGCATGAGATAATATTTTCAACCATTAAATCTTCAAATACAAGCAAGAACAAGGCTAGCTAATCAGCACCCAACCATAAACAAGAAATAAATCAAACATCCATCAAGTTCAAACCCTAGGGTTGGGTCACAACCCTAGTGAAAATCTAGCTACTCATGCTAATTAGGAGATGGAGAAGAAGAAGTAATAATTAAACCCATATTAAAGATTGAAATGATAAAACTAATATTCACAAAGATCAAAATGGCAAAAATAACCAAAATAAGCAAAGTAAACAGCTGCTGATGTCAAAAGGTACATAAGTTAACCTAAAAAAGTGAAACTATTCTATTTATACAGTGCTAGAATTTTCGGACAAAACTGCCCTTCTCTGAGGTTCTGCGGCCGCACAATTCCATGTGTGGTCCGCACTCTGCTTCAGTCTTGACAGGATTTAAATCTGTGGCCGCATAATTTTGAACCGCGGTCGCATCTCTCATATTCTACGGTCCGCACTTTTCTGGGTACGGCCGCACTGGGTTCTTCTGCGGACCGTACATTTCTGAGTGCGATCGCATAGGGCTCTTGTGCAGACTGCACTTTTCTGATTGCGACCGCGTAGCTGACTTCTGCGGCCGCACAATAATTATACGGTTCACACTTCCTTTGATCTTGGAATGAGAACTCTTTGAACTTCTGATCTTGCTTAACTTCTGCGGCTGCAAATTTCATGTGCGGACCACACTTTGCATTTGGACTCTGATAAACTTTCCTTCACAATCTGCGGCCGTAGATGAAAATCTATTGTCCGCACTTTGAGCTTTTGTGCCTGATTTTGTCCTTCAGTTCAGATCACTCCTTCTTGAGTTGGATTTCCTCCTAGTAGGTCATTTTCAAATTACTCCTGCAATTAAGCATATTTCATCAGTTTTCGGGAATACAAATAAATGTTTTTGGACTAAATCGAAAGTAAAAAGGTGCTAATAAGTAGTCAAAATGCCCACTCATCAGTAGAGTAAACCCAAGATCCCCCTCCGAGGCCCCTTACTCTTCGCGTTCGCATAGTGCTTGTCGCGTTCGCGAAGGGTGATCCCATCATAGCTTTGCGTTTGCGTACACAACCTCCTGTTCGCACAGAGAAAAACTTCCCCAACCCATATTACTCTTCGTGATCGCAGGCATATCTTCACAATCTCGAAGAAGAACACACCAAAATGGTCTGTAGCCTATCTGAAACTCACCTGTGCCCCTCGGGCTCCAAACCAAACATGCACAAAAGTGTAATCATATCATACAAACTTGATCGCATGATCAAAACATCAAAATAACACCTAGAACCATGAATCAGATGCCAAAAATGAATGAAATTTTTAAAGAAACTTAAGAACTTTCAATTTTACAACCGGACATCCGAATCACGTCAAATCGACTCTGTTTTGCACCACATTTTGCAGACAAGACATAATTATTGAAATTAACCTATAACAAGTTCCAAAACTGGAATCCAAACCCGGTACCAATAAAGTCAACCTACGGTCAAACTTAAGAATTCTTTAAATCTTTAAATTGCTAGTTTTCAACAGATTTCGTTAAATCAAGTTAGGGACTTCTGAATTCGATTGCGGCCATATGCCAAAGTCCCAAATCATGATATAGCCCTGATGATAGGATATAATATCATATTTTAGTCACTTATTAGACTCCAATTTACTGCACTTCAATTGATTTTGAGCTTTAATCGCTAGTGGTTTGCACTAATTGTGTGTTTTATGCTTTGTAGGAGTGATTCCGATCTATGTAGATGCTTTGGAATGAATTCAAGCTATTACGGAGCTTTGAAGTCTGAGTAAAATCCCAAGGATTAAGTTGGAATCATTTTAGGGGATCAATGGATGATACTGCACTTTAAGAACGAAACAAAGAATCGAGCAGGCATATTCATTGTCCAGTAAACTGCACATAACTTTTCGCTCATAAATTCGTTTTGGCTACAAAATATATCGTTGGAAAGCTATTTAAAAGGGCTATAATTTTCATGTTTTACATTTTCCCAAATTACCAACTTCCGCAGTTCGTGAGGCGGCACATGGGGCGCCTGTGCAATTTCCTACAGTCCATCAGAAACAACTCTCTGGACTTTCCCACTACTGCCCCGCCAGGCGCGTCGCCCCATGCGGTACGCCTGTACATTATTTATAGAGTATTTTCATATTTCACACAGGAGAAGGTATTTTCGTCTGGGACCGACCCTACTTGGTATAAATACTTAGACTTAAGTAAGCCAAGGAGGAGGTCGATAAGCAAAAGCTCAAGGATTTCACCATTCTATCCTCGCTCGAGACAAGGGTTTGGATTGTTTTATGTTATACTTTAACTTAAACGTTGTTATAATGAATTACTCTATGTCTTTAGAGTTTGATGGATTTTGCGTATTGATACTTGTTTGTGGATAAGTAACTCTAGTTTTATGTATTGAATCATTTTGGATGTTTTAATTATTTCATCTATATTCACTTGTTCGTGTAATCGAGAGAGGCATAACTTGTGATATTGTTGTATTATATTTTGTTAGTTGAAGTCATTAATTCTTCTTAGTAATTGGAATAGGCTAGTTGAATTGTTGATTAAACTTAGTTAGGAGGATAACGGGAGAGGTTCTCCTACAGACCAATCCACTACGAATTCTTGCATATCTTCACGTGCTTAAAGTTGGTTCATCGTGTGAGATTGAGACTTAATCGAAAGAGGAGTTTCTACTAATCAATTGAACTAATAATCAAGTGAATTCGAGAGACTCACTTGAACATTAAAAGTGAATTATCTAGCGTTAAATTCCAAACATTTATCTTGCACCTATCCTATCAACCCTATCTTCTCCCAATTGATAACTTCCTTTGCTTAATAATTGTGTTGATTGCATTAGCCAATAGTATAGATTCTTAGTTAAATTTAGTTTTAATCACATAACCCTAAATTATTGATCAACTTGGATAGCAATCTAGCTATAAACTGCGATAATACTATTTAACTCCAATCCCTATTGATACGATATTTTAATTTACTATATTTGACTAGCGAGCATATTCTAGTTTGAGTGGTAGAGATAGAGAAATAAATGAGAAAAAACCATAAAAATTTAAACTTTTTGACTTTTTCCGATGATGAATATCATTCGACGGGTTTCTTGAGGGATTAAAGTCGCAAGAAAAAGACAAAAAAGATTTTCTTTTGTTAGGTAGTGTAATAATCCCCCCTTGGATTTTCTTTGTGCCGCGATTCTTTTCCAAGGGTTTTGTTTGAACCGGGTGTAGTTAGTTTTTATTTTTGTTCGGTGTAAGAACCCTTGTACTATGGTTTGAATTTAAAGCAATATCTCTTGACTTTATTATGCCTTGAGAATAGTAAGTACTTTAGTTGTGACGCTTAGGCTCAGTTTTTGACTCTTGCATAAGTACCTTAATTTGTATAAGTTTAACTTTGTTTAACTGCTTTGACTAGAGTGTTTTTATAGTCTAATTCGGAGTGAGTTATGTGCCATGTGTGTGAGAGGTTTTGTTGTATTCTGGGCATTGCATTTGATGTCTAGAACTTGCCCCGTGTGTTTGCAACGTGAAATGGTAGTTTTGTTCAGTCTTGGAAGTGACATATGCATTTATTTGTTGAGCAATTATATGCTATTACCCACCTAATTGTTATGTATCTTAGTTAACCCCTCTGAGCATGTAATCCTGTTTCTTTGGCGATCACATTACAAGCCATGCCTATTTGTTTGAATTGATCATCTATTTGAACCTTGTACCTCTCATGAGCACTTAAATTTGTTATGAACTTTGTAAAAGTTAAAGTATAGGGTGATTGGTTTGGCTTTTGAGTGGAACTATTGAAATAGGAAGAAAGGTGCAATGTTTTGAAAAAGTAAGAGCCACTTGAATTGGAAAAGAAAAAAAATAGTTGTATTGTTGTGCAAACTATTCATTGATAAGTGGTAACTCTTGATGTAATTATGCTTAAAGAAGCGGGAGTTAATGTATAATGATGTTAAGATAGAGTTATGGTTTGACATAAGTATGGGGTTTTGAAAGGTTAAGTGTATGTATTAAAGTGCTTAGAGAGGTGTAGTCACTCTTATATCTAAAATGTATCCTACCCGTCCCGCAGCCTATATTACAACCAATTAAAGTCCTACTTGATCCTTGACTGAATGAGCTCGATTAGTAGAGTAGTACACTATGGGCAGGACTATGGTTCATCTTTTGTGGCATATGAATGTTGTTCTGAGAGTTAGTGAATTTTTTTCTATCTTGAGTTCCTAATTGTTCTTAAATCTTATTGTGTGTGGAACTACTCTCTATTGTTGTGTGAGGGCAATTGATTCATGAAGGAAAGTTAATGTCATTGACGTCTATGTTAGAGTAAGTGAACAAGTTATAAATAATACGTGGTTCTTGTGAGTCAAATCTTGAGGCGAGGATGTTACACTATTGTGTTTAGTATATTTTAAATATTCTTGGTGTAATGAGTTAGTAGAGTTGCTAAGTAAGGTGTGTCTATATAAAGTGTGGTTTGGTTGCTCGAGGAAGATAAATGGTTTAAGTGTGGGGTGTTGATGGTAGGCTATAATCTCGTGTTTTATTCGCTTATTGCACTCCAATTTACTGTACGTTAATTGAGTCTGAGCTTTAATTGCTAGTGTTTTGTACTAATTGTTTGTTTTATGCCTTGTAGGAGTGATACCGATCTGTGTAGATGTTATTGAATGAATTCAAGCTATTCTACAGCTTTGAAGTCTGAGTAAAAGCCCAAGGATTAAGTTGGGACCGTGTTCGGGGATCAATGGATGATAGTGCACTTTAAGAACGAAATGAAGAATCGAGCAGGCATACTGCGTATTGTCCAGTAAAATGCACATAACGTTTCTCTCAGAAATTTGTTTCGGCTCCACAACATATCGTTGGAAAGTTATTTAAAAGGTCTACAACTTTCATCTTTTACATTTTCCCAAAATTCCCAACTGTCGCGGCACGTGGGGCGGCGTGCCTGTGCATTTTTCCTGTAGTCCATCATAAACAACTCTCTGGACTTTCCCACTATCGCCCCGCCTGGCGCGTCGCCCCATGCAGCGCGCTTGTACATTGTTTTTAGAGTATTTTCCTATTTCACGCAGGAGAAGGTATTTTCTTCTGGGCTCGACCCTACTTGGTATAAATACATGGGAAAACGTTAGTTTTGGGACCTCTGACACATCGTAGACCTAAGTAAGCCAAGGAGGAGGTGGAGAAGCAAAAGCTCAAGGATTTCATCATTCAATCCTCACTCAAGACAAGGGTTTGGATTGTTTTATGTTTTCCTTTAACTTAAACATTGTTATGATGAATTACTCCATATCGATGGAGTAATTCTCTTTTGGGTTAGACGGATTTTTTATATTGATACTTGTTTGTGGATAATTAACTCTAGTTTTATGTATTAAATCATTTTGGATGTTTTAATTGTTGCATCTATATTCATTTGTTTGTGTAATCGAGAGAGGCATAACTTATGATATTGTTGCATTATATTTTGTTGGTTGAAGTAATTAATTCTTTTTAGTAATCGAAAGAGGCTAGTTGAATTGTTGATTAAACTTAGTTAGAAGGATAACGCGAGATGTTCTCCTAAAGACCAATCCACTATGAATTCTTGCATATCTTCACGTGCTTAAAGTTGGTTCATCTTGTGAGGTTAAGACTTAATCGAAAGAAGAGTTTCTACTAATCAATTGAACTAATAATCAAGTGAATTCGAGAGACTCACTTGAACATTAAAAGTGAATTATCTAGAGTTAAATCCCAAATGTTTATCTTGCACCTATCCTATCAACCCTATCTTCTCCCAATTGATAACTTTCTTTGCTTAATAATTGTGTTGATTGTCACTAGCCAATAGTATAGATTCTTAGTTAAATTTAGTTTTAATCACATAACCCTAAATTGTTGATCATCGTGGATAGCCATCTAGCTACAAACTATGATAATACTGTTTAACTTCAATCCCTATAGATATGATATTTTAATTTACTACATTCGACTAGCGAGCATATTTTAGTGTGTGTTTGGCACTCTTCAGGACCCATCGGGATTGGCAAAACAAAGATCCGGGTATGTTTACACAAAATATTGACCGTAGTCAACTCAAATAAGTTTTTAAGGCTAAATTTCACTTTTTCATCAATTTTATCATAAAACCTTTCCGGAACAAGGATACAGATTGTGCACGCAAATCGAGAAAGGATAAACAGAGTTATTTGAGGTCTCGGAATAGAAAAATGAAGGGTAAAACTACAAATGACCTATCGGGTCATCACATTCTCCACCTCTAAAATAAACGTTTGTCCTCAAACGGACATAAAAAAGTACCTGACTGGTGAAAAGGTGTGGATATCTACTCCTCATGTTCGACTCAGACTCCCACGTGGTTTCCTTGATCGGTTGACCTCTCCACTGCACTCGAACTGAAGGATAACTCTCAAACCTTAACTGTCGAACCTGCCGGGCTAGAATAGCCACCGACTCCTCCTCATAAGTCAAATCATTATCAAATTGGACTGAGCTAAAATCTAACACATGGGACGGATCATCATGATACTTTTGGAGCATGGACATATGGAACACCGAATGGACTGCTGATAAACTAGTTGGCAGTGCTAGTCTATAGGCCACCTCACCCACTTTCTTAAGAATTTCAAAGGGTCCGATATACCTAGGGGTCAACTTGCCCTTCTTTCTGAAACTCATCACACCCTTCATGGGTGAAACCCGCAGCAATACCCTCTCTCCAACCATGAATGTAACATCACGAACTCTACGGTCAGCATAACTCTTCTGCCTAGACTGAGCGGTGCGAATTCAATCCTGAATAATCTTGACCTTATCCAAGGCATCCTGTACCAAATAGGTACCCAACAACTGAGCCTCTCCGGGCTCGAACCATCCAACTAGCGAAATGATGTGCAAGCGCGAAGCATATCCTCTAGTATCTGAATATTTCGCTCGAAATGCCCGTCCGTCTGGGGTGAAATGATGTGCTCAACTCAACCCGTATTCCTAAATCACGTTGTACAGCCCTCCATAAGTGTGAGGTGAACTGCATACTTTGATAAGAAATGATAGACATGGGAACACCATGAAGACGGACAATCTCGCGGATGTAGATCTAAGATAACCACTCTGAAGAATAGGTAACTGCCACTGGAATGAAATGTGCAGACTTGGTAAACCCGTCCACAATGACCCATACCGTGTCGAACTTCTTCTGAGTCTGTGGAAAACCAACATCAAAATCCATAGTGATACGCTTCCACTTCCACTAAAGAATCTGTAGCCTTAGAAGCAAACCACCAGGCCTCTGAGGCTCGTACTTTACTTGTTGACAATTTAGACATCGAGCTACATGTGCAACTATATCCTTCTTCATCCTTATCCACCAATAATGCTTCCGCAAGTCCTGATACATCTTGGCAGCACCCGGATGAATAGAATACCGAGAACTTTGGGCCTCCTTAATAATCAACTCACGAAGCCCATCCATATTGGCATACAAATACGACCCTGCATCCGCAAAACCCCATCATCTCCAACAATAACCTACTTGGTACCATCGTGCCGCACCGTGTATTTAAGGATAAACAAATGTGGGTCATCATATTGACGCTCTCTGATGCGTTCATACAAGGAAGATCGAGAGACTGTGCAAGGTAGAACATGACTGGACTCCGAAACATCTAACCTCATGAACTGATTGGCCAAAGCCTGAACATCTGATGCAAGCGGCCTCTCCCCAACCGGAATGTATGCAAGGTTGCCCGTACTCACTGCCTTCCTACTTAAGGCATCGACCACCATGTTGGCCTTCCCCGGATGATACAAAATAGTGATATCATAGTGTTTCAACAGCTCTAACCACCTCATCTGCCTCAAGTTGAGATATTTCTACTTGAACATATACTGTAGACTCTGATGATTCGTGAACACCTCACGCGACACACCGTAAAGATACTGCCTCCAAATCTTCAGTGCATGAGCAATGGCTGCCAACTCTAAGTCATGAACATGGTAATTCTTCTCATGAACCGTCAATCTTCACGACGCATATGATATGACCCTGCCATCCTGCATCAATATTGCACCGAGCCCAATACGAGATGCATCACAATACACCGTGTAGGATCCTGAACTTTAGGCAACACCAACACTAGCGCCGTAGTCAAAGCAGTCTTGAGCTTCTGAAAGCTCAATTCATACTTGTCCGACCATCTGAATGGGGCACCTTTCTGGATTAATCTAGTCAATGGGGCTGTTGTGGATGAAAAACCCTCTATGAACCGGCGATAATAACTCGCCAATCCTAGGAAACTCTGGATCTCTATAGCTGAAGTAGGTATAGGCAAGTTTTGAACTGCCTCAATCTTCTTAGGATCCACCTTTATGCCCTCCGCCGATAAAATATGCCCCAAAAAGGCGACTGAGTCTAGCCAAAATTCACACTTTGAAAACATGGCATATAACTGACTATCCTTCAGAGTCTGAAATACAATCCGAAGATGCTGCTCATGCTCTTCTCGACTGCGAGAGTAGATCAGGATATCATCAATGAATACAATCACAAAAGAATCCAAATAGATCTTGAATACCCGGTTTATCAAATCCATAAATGCTGCTGGGGCATTTGTCAACCGAAATGACATCACTAGGAACTCATAATGCCCATACCGAGTCCGAATATTTGTCTTAGAGATCTGATGCCCTACTCTTCAACTGATGGTAGCCAGACCTCAAATCGATCTTTGAAAACCCCTTGGCACCCTGAAGCTGATCAAATAAGTCATCAATCCTTGGCAACAGATACTTGTTCTGGATAGTGACTTTGTTCAACTACAGAAAGTCTATACACATTCTCATAGACCCATCTCTATTCTTCACGAACAACACGGCCGCACCCCAGGGCGATACACTAGGTCTAATGAATCCCTTATATAGCAAATCTTGCAACTACTCCTTCAATTCCTTTAATATCTCGATCGGGTGGCATCCCCTGCAGATCTACAGGAAACACATCTGGAAACTCACACACAAATAGTACTGAATCCATGGAAAGAACCTCCGTACTAGAATCACGGACATAGGCCAAATAAGCTAGACATCCCATCTCGACCATACGTCGAGCCTTCACTTAAGAAATTACTCTGCTAGTAGAATGGCCAGGAGTCCTTCTCCACTCTAATCGAGTCAATCCCGGCATGGCTAAGGTCACCGTCTTGGCGTGACATTTAGCTCGACGGGACAGTCTGAGCTGGAACCTCCTTCATGTGATCAATCAGAGGCTCCACTGTGGGTGTTGCTGCTCGAGCTCTTGGCTAAGCTCTGCCTCGGCCTCTGGCTCGACCTCGGCCTCGACCTCTGCCCCTGGTCGTAGATGCCACTTGGGGCTTAGACTCTTGTCCATCTATAGATGTTGTGCGTGCTATCGCCATCTCCGAGAGAGTAAGAATAGAATAGTTCAATCATCAATAATAGAATAACATTGCACGATATAGAAGGAGAGAAGTGGAACTTTTCCTAAACTCCATAGCATCTAGAAGATAAGTACAAACGTCTCCAAAATGATCCCCCAGACTCTACTTAGCTTGCTCATGACTCATGATACCTAGGCAACCTAGTGCTCTGATACCAACTTGTCACGACCTGGAATTCCCACCCTCGGGACCGTGATGGTGCATAACATTACACTTGCTAGGAAAACCAACGTTAGAATACTTTCTAGCCATTTTTAACAATTCAAATTAAATAGTAACCAAGAAATGAAATAAACAAAATAGAGTGAGAAAATCATAGCAACAACGATATCCAGATGCAATCCCAGAACTGGTGTCACAAGTGCACGAGTGACTAGAATAATACAAATAATGATCTGAATGAAAGCAAAACTGCCTGAAATTAATTAAACAGCTAGAATAAGGTAGAAGGGGACTTTAGGACTGCGTACGCCGGGAAACTGTACCTCAAGTCTCCGTCAAGCAATCAATCCGAGCAATCTACTGACTGTTGCTATGACCGATTCCAAAATTTGCATAAGAAGTGCAGAGTGTAGTATAAGTACAATCGACCCCATGTACTCTGTAAGTGTCGAGCCTAACCTCGATGAAGTAGTGACGAGGCTAAGGCAGGTCACTTACAATAACATGTACGCCAGTATAATAATAATAACAGGAAAGGTACACAAGAAAAGTAAGGCAGTTAACTTATGAAAATAAACTTAATCCTCGAAATCAGTAAAACCAGAAATATTAGTCCTCAGAATCTCGAATGAAAACACTAAAGCTAGCACAAAGCAACAGTGAATACATAACACACAATCTGTTGCGGTGCGCAACCCGATCCCACCATATAAACACAATTCTCCCTCATTTCACCATATCAATATCAAGAATAACATATAAAATCTATTGTGGCGCGCAACCTGATCCCACCATATAATCAGAATTAATATCATAATCCTCTCTTGTTTCACCACATCAAAATCACATATAAAATCGGTTGCGGTGTGCAACCCGACCCTACCGCATCAATATCAATCCTCCCTTATTCCACTCGTTGCAGCGTGCAACCCGATCCATAAACAAAATCAATAATTGTAATCAATTCAACATCTCAATTTACAAGAATCTATACGATTAAAGAATATGAAAGCAAAGCCATAAAGGAACCTCGTACCAAATCAAGAAATGCTACAATTAATACAAAGCAATAAGACAAGCCAAATATATGACAATAAAAGTGTACAAGTAAGACAATTAAGACAAGTAACAATTAATCATGGAAGCATAGAAGAAATGAACATTTTAATATGAGAGTAGTAAGTGACAAGTAGCAAGTTAAGGCATAGGAAGCAATTAAAGCATGTAGTAGTTAAGACATGGAATAAAATAATTAATGAAATACAGAAAAGCATGAAAACAATTATTTTGACTGCATATATACACTCGTCACCTCACATATATGCCGCTACACATGCAATACACATAACACATTTCTCAAGGGTTTTTATTCCCTCAGATCAAGGTTAGACCCAACAGTTACCTTGCCCCGCAAGCAAATCAAAGCTCACCGGGGCCTTTTCTCTAAAGAACGCCTCCAAACCAATCGAATCTAACCAAAAACGACTCAATAATATCAAACAATGCTAGGAAAATCAATTACAATATATAAAGTTAAGATCATTACACTTTTTCCAAAAAGTCAATAAAAGTCAACACCGGGCTCGCTTGGTCAAAACCCGAGGTTTGGACCAAAACTCAATTATCCATTCACCCCCGAGCCCGATTATGTAATTAGTTTCGAAATGTGACCTCAAATTGAGGTCTAAATCTCAATTTAATAAAACCCCCAATTCTTCCCAAATCCCTAATTTTCTATTATGAAAGAGCATAGATTAAGATTAGAAATTAATGGGTGTTGATAGAAATGGACGAAAATGAGTTAAAGTACACTAACCTATGAAATGGTAATGAAATTTCTCTTTAAAATATCTTCTAGGCCGAGCTCTAATGAGAAGATGGTGAAAATGGGTGAAATCTCGTGTTTGGGATATTTTAAAGTCTGGGCGTCAGGTGTTCATCGCGTTCCCGAGACATCTGACGCAATCGCGAAGTAGCAGCGACCAAAGGCTTATGCGTTCGCGAGGGGATGCAAGCGTTCGTGATGGTCTGTCCCCCATGGCCATCACGTCCGCGTAGAGAAAACCCCATATCCCCCTCCCAGCCCCTTACTCTTTGCGTTCGCGTAGTGTTGTCGCGTTCGTGAATGGTGATCCCACCATAGCTTCGCGTTCGCGTACACAACCCCGCATTCGCATAGAGAAAACCCTCACTAATCCAGATTACCCTTCGTGATCGCGGGAGTATATTCGCAATCGCGAAGAAGAACACACGAGATATCAGAAGTCGCCCAAAACCAGCAAATGCTTCTAAGTTCAAATGGTCCGTTGCTTATCCGAAACTCACCTGAGGCTCTCGGGCTCCAAACCAAATATGCACACAAGTGTAATAATATCATACGAACTTGCTCGCATAATCAAAACATCAAAATAACACCTAGAACCACGAATCGGACGCCAAAAAGAATGAAATTTTCAAAGAAACTTAACAACTTTCAATTTTACAACCGAACGTCCGAATCACGTCAAATCAACTCCGTTTTGCACCAAATTTTGCTAACAAGTCATAAATACCGAAATGAACCTATACCAAGTTCCGAAACGAGAATCCGAACCCGGTAGTAATAAAGTCAACCTACGGTCAAACTTAAGAATTCTTTAAACCTTTAAATTGCTAGTTTTCAACAAATAGCGTTAAATCAAGTTAGGTACTTCGGAATTCGATTTCGGACATGCGCACAAGTCTCAAAGCATGATGCGGACCCACCGGGACCATCCAAATACTGATCCGGGTATGTTTACATAAAACGTTGGCCGTAGTCAACTCAAATGAGATTTTAAGGCTAAATTTCACTTTTTCATCAATTTTCTCATAAAAACTTTCCGAAAAAAGAATATGATTGTACACGTAAATACGAAGCTATTCGAGATTTCGAAACACAGAAATGAAGGTTAAAACTATAAATGACCTATCGGGTCATCACAGTATTGTGAGATGTGGTTATCTGAGACTTGCGTAGTTAATGACTGAGTTGGGGCCATAGAGCCGATTTGATAATAATTTTGAGGTGACACGTACGCCATGCTCATATTGGGCTAAGTGTTATTGATTTGGGCGACGCGTGCACTATGCCTCATTATTGGGCTATATGATTATGATTAGCGCTTGGGCAGAATCTGCTTCTCCGGAGTCTGACATACCAGCAGTGGGTGCAAGTATATTGTTTTATATACGTGCTTGATGATGGGCATTTATGTAAGCCACCCGTACAGTGCTAAGTGTGGTTATTCTTGATGGATCCACTGTGATATTGTTGGTTTGATATGTAAGCATAGAGATATACTTTTCCTTATGCTAGCCGATAATTTGTTTTTTATCTGTATTGGGCTTAAACTTCTATAAATGGGAAGCATGCCTAAATTTCTGAAATGTGAACAAGCTGAATATAATATCATTGAGTTACCTGTTTCTACTATTTTCCTTTATATTCTGAATTGTTTCTGGTTATTGATATTGCTATCTGAGTATTGTTTCTGAGCTCGTCACTGCTTTTAGTCCAAGATTAGTGTTGATGGGGTCGGTTGTACTCACACTACACTCTGCACTTCGTGTGCAGATCCAGGTACTTCCATCTACATAGCACCTCATATATTAATCTTGGAAATATAATAGTAGCATGTTTTAAAGTAAATACAATTAATTAATAGAAATTATATTGTATAAATTTTGACATATATTAATGTGATACTCTGACCACAAAACATGTTATAATAGTGATTAAACTTTACGTACTTTATTTCCACATGGTAAAAATTGTTGAAAATAAAACAACATTCAAAAAACAACAAAGTGACAACCACATATATTGTAAGCTTAAAGAGACATTATATTCCTGTTGTTTCCGAGACTTCTGTTCCTTTTTGGAGTGTATAAATTAGCACTACCACTTGAAGTTAATTACAAGCAGAAAACACTCGAAGTTAATTACAAGCAGAAAACATTCTTCACAATGGCTTCTCTGTCTCTACACAAAGTATCTTTCTTTCTTTTAGTGATAACTTTCGCATATTTCTCTTCTCCCTCAGCTGCCCAAACAAAATGTAACATCAGATCAGTTTACCAACTCGGTGACTCACTCGCTGATGCCGGAAATGTCATCCGTACACCCGGCGCTTCCATTATATTCCGAGCCAACCAAGCTCCGTACGGTGAAACCTTCTTTAGAAGACCTACCGGCCGTTTCTCAAACGGCCGTATTATTATCGACTACATTTCCTCTGCTTTCAAACTCTCCTTCCTCAATGCTTACTTGGACAGAGGTGCTTCTTTTAGCCAAGGCGTTAACTTCGCCGTGGCTGGTGCCACAGCGCTGAATTCCTCTTTCTGGGCAGCTCGGGGTATTCGGCTGCCCACATGGAATACGCCGTTGGCTGCTCAATTAGGTTGGTTTAAATCTCATTTACAATCCACATGTGGTTCTAATTGTGCACAAACTCTTAGGAGTTCGTCTCTTATAGTAATGGGAGAATGGGGTGGCAATGATTATTACAATGGGTTTTTCCAAAACAAGCAATTACCTGAGGTCCGTACTTACGTTCCTTTTGGTGTTGCCGGTATCATGAAAAGCATCAAAGATGTGATTCAGCTTGGGGCAACTCGTATTTTGGTTCCAGGAATTTATCCACTGGGGTGTCTTCCTTTGTATTTGAATCTTTTCCTGATTCTAATGCAAATGGTTACGACCAATTGTGTTGCTTGAGAAATTATAATGATTTTGCTTCGTACCATAATAGATACCTGACCAGAGGTTTGGCATCTCTACAACGTGAATTTTCGAATGTTAGGATTGTCTATGGAGATTATTACGGAGCGCTTTTGACTCTTCTTCGCAGTGCTTCTTCGTTTGGATTTAATCAGAATACGTTGTTAACTGCGTGCTGTGGAACTGGAGGACGATACAACTTTAATTTCAGGACTGTGTGTGGATCAGCTAGTGTAAGAGCTTGTTCTAACCCGGCTCAATACGTGCATTGGGATGGTATTCATTTGACAGATGAAGCTCATCGTCATATGACAGACATTGTTGTCAAAGACATGCTTTTCAGATTCGGGTGTACCGTTTAGTTAATGAGTTTCAAGAGTCTCTTTAGTTTGTTATTTGGGTGTTTTTCTTTTTCTTTCTTGGTTGGTAATAAAGAGTTCCTTTGGATATATTGGGTGTTTAGAACATGTTGATATATGTGTGTTATTTCTTCTTCATAAAGAGGTCGAAAAGAAAAGAAATAAAAGAGTGATTGTTGTTTGCAAATAAATAGTTAAAGCTTATGTTTTTATTACAAAGTTATGTCAATGGCGGGTGAAGCTAATAGGGCTTTCGAACAGTAGGGTGTCTTATGAGGGGTGAATGATTCAATATCTTTTTTTTTAGAATTAATGATTCAATATCAAACACTACTTTCCGTTGCTAAAAATGAGAAGTTACTTACAAATTTGGCCTAGTGAAATATATATCATTGTGGGTGTTGGCCTAAGTGAGGTTAGTTTTGAAGATCGACAAAGGAAGCTCATGCATGAACCAGGTCCATCCCTTATGCATAGACACGGGCAGAATCAAGTATGTGGGATGCACGTGAAAAAGATAAGCTTAACTTGGTCGAATTAATATCTCCTGATCGAAAAGGGTTGCATAATTGATAAGGAGAAGGACTCCTTAATCAAAGAGAACACTATCCAAGATAAGGGAGGAATTAGAGGTTGAGATCAACTAGAACTCTTCCACCAAGGAAGAGTAGTATTAGAACTCTAGTTGTTTTCTACTCTACTAACTCTATAAATCGCAGGAAGTTCTCATTCTACAGGGATGCACAAAAGCAGAAGTTAAACGTGTATTGAGAGCAAAATAGCAAGGCATTTTGCAAGCAGCTCGTGTATGATTCAAGTGTGAGAACCTGAAGCTACATGAACCAGATAGAAGAACTAGCTCCAAGTGTCTGTCTTTTATTCTAGTTCAATTATAATAGGTGTTTTCATATTGTACCTTTCAGCTTTATCTAGAGGCAATTGTATTAGGTACTCAGAGTATTCAAGTTAGAGTTAACTTGAAGTTGTCACAACAGTTAGAGGTTGGTTTTCACAACTAGATTAGAGTTAATCCTAGGTTTACAAAAGTATTTTGTAAATGCAGTTTTTGGCTCAGTGATTTAGTGAAGAGTTTTGGGAAAATCCTACTGGGAAGTAGGCTGTAGTTTTTCACCTTTTGAGCCAGGTGTTATCCACGTAAAAATTTTTGTGCTCTTTATTTTCTGTACTTATTATTCTGCAATAATAGTAGTTGGAACACGTAGAAGAACCAGGTCCTTCTATAATCTGTGCACGCGAAAAATTGGATACCCCACAAATACCCCACCACCCCTCCTGTGTGGTATTGACGTATAAAACATCAATTTGTATCAGAGCAGGTTATCCTTGAAGAGGCTAACACCTTAGGAGAAGATCAAGATGAGTACACCACCTGGAAACTAGGAAGGGCAATCCAGTGCTAGGCCACCACTCTTCAATGGCCAGTACTACTCCTGGTGGAAAACAGAATGAGAGACCACATCATAGGAGAAGACTATGAGCTATGGTACATTGTCACAGATGGTCAATTAGCTACCATGAAGATAAATGCCGAAGGAGAAGAGGTGCCAAAAATAAGAGCTGACTGCACTACTGACGACTTGAGGAAATGAGAGAAGAATGCTAAAACCAAGAAATGACTTGTTTGTGGACTCGGTCCAGACGAGTACAGCAAAATTCAAAGTTGTACTACTGCTAAGGAAATTTGGGACACTTTGCAAGTGGCTCATAAAGGAACACTTCACGTGAAGAGTTCCAGAGGAACTTTACTATATTCTCAATATGAGAATTTCACTATGAAGGAAGGGGAAACCATCCAAGAGATGTATACAAGGTTCACCACACTAACAAATGAACTTAAGTTTCTTGGAAGGGTTATTATTGAATAAGCCAAAGTTGAGAAGATTTTGACAAGGGTTCTTCCAGTTACTTGGGAGAGAAAAATCACTGCCATTCAGGAATCAAAGAACATTGCCACTCTTAGGTTGGATAAGCTAATTGGAAATCTCACTGCTTATGAACTTAGAAGGCAAACCATGAAGATGGATGCACCCAAGAAGGAAAGGAGCCTGACACTCAGAAATACTGAAGGTTTTGATCTAGATGATGATGAAATGGCTATGATCACAAAGGACTTCAAGAAGTACCTAATGAGAGGAAAGGGTTCTTCAAGAAGTGGAGGCTACAACAAACCAAGGGTTACTGAAAAACAGACCAATGAGGGTTGTTACAAATGTGGGAAAACTGATCACCACATCAAAAACTTCCCTCAATGGAAAATTGAATGGAAAAAGGAAAGAGCTGAACGAAGAAACAGAAAGAAGGAACAAGTTCATCCCAAGAAGAACAAAGGATCAACGAAAGATATGGTTGCTGCTTGGGGAGAAAGCTCAGATGGGGACTCAAATGATAAAGATGGAGATGAACAAGCTCTTATGGCAATTGGAGAATCTGATGAGAAATCTGAAGTAAGTATAATCCATCTAAAAGACAAGATTAAGTTTTTGTCTAAAGAAAGGCTATCTGAGTTACTTCTAGATGTCATTGATGAATCTGAGGATACAAACAATGAAACGAAATAGCTGTCTAAGGTATGTGTAATTTTAAAAGCAAAGTGTAAGAACCTGGAACTTAGAGTTAGTGAGACTGTTAGTGAAAATAGTGCACTAAAGAACCAGGTTTATGCATTTGAATCAATTGTCCTAGAACTTAGATCTGAAAACCTAAACCTGAAATTAGGAACAAGTAAGAAGACAGTCGATAGCACAACAATGTAGGTAAACTAAAAGATGAGTTGTATAAGAAGGATGGGCAGGTAAGAATTTTGACAAAGGATCTAGGCAAGGTCAAGCATGAACTAGACAGAACTTGTAAATAGAACAGGTCCTCTGATGCATTGTCATGGCTATAAGAACATCACAGTAGCAATAAAAGAGGAATTGGCTTTGGGAATCTGCCACCTAAATGGGATCCCAAAAGCAAGTATCTCACACTTCCTGAGAACAAAATTTGCACATACTGTGGTAAGACTGGTCACTATAAGAGTGAAGCACTGCAAAAGAAAAGGCTAGTCAAAAGAATAAAAAGTTTGTTCAAGGGAAAAATAGGCTGCCAGGTTGGGCTAAAAAGAATTTGATTCATCCTTTTGCCTATAGAAAGGGACCCAAACTAGTTTGGGTTCCTAAGACTAACCCCTGGTTTCCTTTTGCAGGTCCAAGTAAAGGTGAGCAGCCAAATATGGTACATGGATAGTGACTGCTCAAAGCACATGACAGGAAGCAACAACCAGTTCCTTTCACTTGAGGACCTCAAATGAGGTAATGTCTTCTTTGGAAATGTGAAGAAAGGTGAGATCATAGGGGTTGGTAAGGTAGGTAAGACTGAATCTCACTAGATTGAGAATGTCTATTTGATAGACGACCTAAAATACAGTCTAATTAGTGTATCAAAACTGTGTGATAGAGGTAACTTGGTAGCATTCACCTCTACAAAATACTTTGTGATTAATCTTACCACTGACAAGATTGTTTTGTAGGGAAAAAGAGTGAACAATATATATATATATATATATATTGTAGATCTGTCCACACTATCAGAAAATGAACTCACTTGCTTAAGTATGTTGGACAATGATCCCCTCCTTTGGCACAAGAGACTTGGACATGCAAGTTTGAGTCAACTCAACAAATTAGTCTCCAAGGACTTGGTGATAGGACTGCCTAACATCAAGTTCAAGTAAGACAATTTTTTTGAGGCTTCTGCAAGGGGGAAGCAGGTAAGATCTTCCTTCAAATGCAAGAAAGTGGTAAGTACCACCAGAACGATAGAACTGGTCCTTATGGATCTCTATGGTTCAATGAGAACATTAAGCAGAGGTGGTAAAAGATACATGATGGTGCATGTTGATGATTACTCTAAGTTTTCTTGGACATTATTTTTAACATCTAAAGAAGAAGCATTTGACATGTTCACTTCTTTTATTAGAAAAACTCAGAAATAACTAGGTAATCAACTTGCATCAATTAGGTCCGACCATGGAACTGAATTTGAAAATGCTAAATTTGCTGAATTTTGTGATGTGCATGGCATAGATCATAATATTTCTGCCCCTAAAACTCCACAACAAAATGGAGTAGTTGAAAGAAAGAGTAGGACTCTTGAAGATATGGATAGGACTATGTTTCTTTCTAGTAAGCTGCCACATAGCTTCTGGGCAGAAGCTGTAAATACTGCATGTTATATCATAAATAGGTGCATGACAAAACCTATAGTAGAGAAAACTTCATATGAGCTACTTAAAGGGAGAAAACCAAACATATCCCATCTTAGGGAATTTTGATGCAAGTGCTTTGTGCACAACAATGGTAAGGACTTCCTAAGTAAGTTTGATCCAAGAGGTGATGAGGGAGTATTCTTAGGATATTCTTCACATAGTAAACCTTATAAAGTGTATAACAAAAGAACTGTGTGTTGAGGAAAGTGTACATGTGGTTTTTGATGAAACTAACATTCTTTCTGAGAGACAGGAACACGATGATGAAGCAAGTGGGCTGGTTAGACACTTAAATGAAACCACAGCCCAGACTGAAGCAGCTCTGGAGGAACGAACAGGTGCTGAAATAGGTTCATCTATCCCTGGCAACATGACAGGGGGAATAGAACAAAACAATTCTCAAACTTCAGTGGAACCTGCGCCTGAACCTGCTCCACAACAACAAAACATTGACGGAACATCAAGGGGAAACTAGTTGGTTGTGAAACCTTACAAGTATTAAAGTTCTCATCCCATTGAGAACATAATTACTGATCCAACCTCTGGAATCAAAACCAGATCTTCATTAAAAAATCTCTATGCTTTTGATGCCTTCTTATATCTTATTGAACCTAAAAATGTTGCTGAGGCTTTGCAGGATGCAGACTGGGTAAATGCAATGCAAGATGAACTCAATCAATTTGAAAGGAGTCAAGTCTGGCATCTGGTGCCAAGACCCAAGGACAGATCAGTAATTGGCACAAAATGGGTCTTCAGAAACAAACTTGATGAAGATGGAACAGTTACAAAGTACAAGGCAAGATTGGTGGTTCAAAGATATAGCAAAGAGGAAGGCATAGACTATGATGAAACCTTTGCTCCAGTCGCAAGGTTGGAAGCAATAAGACTCCTCATAGCCTTTGCTGCTTACAAGGAATTCACCCTTCACCAGATGGATGTCAAAAGTGCCTTCCTTAATGGCTATCTAAAGGAAGAAGTGTTTGTCAAGCAACCTCCAGGGTTTGAAAGCAAGGAGAGTTCTGATCATGTGTACAGACTTGACAAAGCACTTTATGGGCTCAAGCAGGCGCCAAGAGCATAGTATGAAAGATTATCAAAGTTTTTGCTAGATCATTACTACAAGAGAGGTAAAATTGACAATACTTTGTTCTTGAAAGAAAAAGGTAAAGATCTCTTGGTAGTTCAGATATATGTTGATGATATAATTTTTGGAGCAACTACTGATAAGTTAAGTAAAGAGTTTGCAAAGCTAATGGGGAGTGAATTTGAAATGAGCATGATAGGTGAGCTTAATTTCTTTTTAGGCTTACAAATTAAACAAAATTCAAATAAAACTATGATCCATCAGCTGAAGTATGTAAAAGAGTTGCTTAAAAGGCTTAAAATGGAAGATTCCAAAGAAATCGACACTCTTATTGCAACAGCTACAAAGTTGGATATAGATGAACCTGGTTCATCTGTTGATCAAAAGTTGTATAAGGGAATGATTGGCTCATTGTTGTATCTCACTGCTAGTAGACCTGACATTACTTTCAGTGTAGGCCTTTGTGCAAGATTTCAGGCAAATCCGAAGGAGTCTCACTTGACGGATGTCAAGAGAATTTTGAGATATCTAAAAGGCACCACTGATCTTTGTCTTTGGTATCCAAAAGGTAGTAATTTCAATCTTGTGGGATATGTTGATGCTGATTATGTAGGTTTTCTTGTGGATAAAAAGAGCACCTCAGGTATGACACACTTTCTTGGCTCATGTCTTATGTCTTGGGCCACCAAACAGCAAAATTCAGTGGCCTTATCTACTGCTGAAGCTGAGTAGGTTGTTGATGCCTCATGTTATGCTCAATTGTTATGGATCAAACAACAATTAATGAAATTTGGAATTGATGTTTGTTGTACCCCTATTTTTTGTGATAACACTAGAGCAATTAGTATGACCAAGAACTCGGTTCATCACAAGAGAACTAAGCACATAGATGTTAGGCATCACTTTTTGAGGGATAACTATGAAAAGGTGTTGATCATTGTGGAATTTTATGCTATTGACAAGCAAATAGTTAACATCTTCACAAAAGTCCTAAGTAGAGATCACTTTGAAAGGAACATGTTAGAATTAGGGATGATTAAGATCACCTAAAAGGACCAGTTCAGAATTCACAAAAAAATTAAAAAAACAAAATATTGCTTTTGGTTAGAAAATCTAAAACTTATGTACATAATTAGATTATTTTTTGCTCAGTCTTATACTTTCAATAGTATACTCTTGTGCCATGTGTTAAAATGACTCATTAATCTCTAATGATATTTTCTCTATTTTGGAAAATTTAGACTTACACAAGAGTATTCTCAGTAAAGAACCTGGTTCATCAAGATAACAAGGTATGTTTTCTACACTCTGCATAATATAAAATAATAATATTAGGATCATGAGCAGAGTCCTACTTAATTCTAAACTCCTTTTGGACTTATCCGTTACAAGTGAATTAGTTCTGCTCAAAAGAGTCTCAACCGAATTGAAGTACCTAGATTCTAGGGATACACTCCAATGTCTTTTTAAAACTGAAATTCATTTTGATTAGACTTCCACACCCACTACCATCCTTTCTACCAACCCAACCTCTAAGAAAAGAGTAAAGATGCTTGCTTGCAAGGTTATTGCAGGGAGAGAACACATTTGGAGAATAGGTTTGTACTAGTAGGGTCTAAAGCGGGTGTTGAAACTACAGAGTCTGGAGGAATTGGTGGTAAAAATAAAAAAGAAAAAGAAAAAGAGAGCAAGGATGTTCGAAGTGCTGTGAGGGAAAAGGGTAAAAGAGTGGTTGATTCTTCACCCACTTCTGTGAGTTTAACCAAAGACACAGGTGCAATGGTTGTTTGGGGAGAAATATCTGCTGGAGTACTGGAGAGTATAAAGAAAACAGGGGGAATAGGGTCTGGCGAAGCCACTGAAGGGCTGGTTCAACTTGAGAAAACTATAGATGAACATGTTTCATCTGAACAGGAAACCCTCGCAGACCTACTGAAGAGAGTGACTGAAAGTTATAATCCAAAGAATAAAGGGAGGTTGGTACAAGCAAGGATCATTTTGGGGAAAATACACTGCCTGCTTGTGACTATGAAGTCCAAGTCACTCCTAAAGAATCCGGTTCATCCAAAAAGACACCAGTCAATACCAATGTCAGAGCCTTGGTACAGGAGAGTGGGGCAAATGATGCTGAGATTGAGAGGATGGAGAAAAGGTTGGCTAAGGAGGAGACTGAGAGAGATGCTCTCAGAACTGAGCTGGTAAGAGAAAATGAGAAGAATAATGGTATTCTTCAGGATATGCTAAAACTTCTCCAAACCAAAAACCAAGCACCCAGTTCTTCCCAGCCTTAAGCATCCTAGCCTAGTGTAGATCAACCAGTGACCCATTTTGGGATATTTTTTTTGTTTGTTCATATTTTCAGTATTTTATTTCTTTGTATACTTTGTGGAAGAATCGTATCAATCATCAATGAAATTCACTTTTTTTGCTCTAACTGTTTGTTTATATTTCTTTGATGGGTAACATTCTTAGCTTGATCTATGATGATTAATCCATGATTGCATTTGAAGTAGCCCCAGTGGCCATGAGTAAGTTTTAAAATCTAGTTATCTCACATTTTTTATGCAACTTTTCGATGATGTCAAAAGGGGGGGAAAATATTGTGCTTTGCATTCTGAACTATAATATTTATAACCTGATGAACCTGGTCCTTGATGATAAGTGATAAAAAGTAAAAATGTTTCTAATATTGTGTTGATGTTGAGCTAAGATGAAACATGGCCTAAGCTTATGAAAAACACATAGTTTGTCATCATCAAAAAGGGAGAATTTGTTGGCCTAAGTGAAGGTTAGTTTCGAAGATTGACAAAGGAAGCTCAGGCATAAACCAGGTACATCCCTTGTGTGCATAGACACGGGCAGAATCGAGTATGTGGGATGTACATGAAGGAGATAAGCTTAACTTGGTTGAATTAATATCTCCTGATCGAAAAGGGTTGCATAATTGATAAGGAGAAGGACTCCTTAATCAAAGAGAACACTATCCAAGATAAGGGAGGAGTTAGAGGTTGAGATCAAGTAGAACTCTTCTATCAAGGAAGAGTAGCATTAGAACTCTAGTTGCTTTCTACTTTACTAACTCTATAAATCGCAGGAAGTTCTCATTCTACAGGGCCGCACAAAAGCAGAAGTTAAACATGATTGAGAGCAAAATAGTAAGGCATTTTGCAAGCAGTTCATGTGTGATTCAAGTGTGCGAACCTGAAGCTACATGAACCAGATAGAAAAACCAGCTCGATGTGTCTGCCTTTTATTCTAGTTCAATTGTAGTATGTGTTTTGATATTGTACCTTTGAGCTTTATCTAGAGGCAATTGTAATAAGTACTCAGAGTATTCAAGTTAGAGTTAACTTGAAGTTGTCGCAACAGTTTGAGGCCGGTTGCCACAACAGGATTAGAGTTAATCCTAGGTTTACAAAAGTGTTTTGTAAATGCAGTTTTTGGCTTAGTGATTTAGTGAAGAGTTTTGAGAAAATCCTATTGGGAAGTAGGTCGTGGTTTTTTACCTTTTGAGCCAGGTGTTTTCCACGTAAATATTTCTGTGTTCTTTATTTTCTGTACTTATTATTCCACAACAGTAGTAGTTGGAATACATAGAAGAACCAGGTCCTTCTATAATCTGTGCACACAAAAATTAGACACCACACAAATTACCCCTCTTGTGTGATATTGACGTATAAAACATCAGTGGGATATTTAAGTTTGATTCGATTTCAAAATTTGTCTTAAGATTATTTTCGTCAAACAAATAAGTTAACTGTGATCATATAATTAATTCATTATTACTTTTCAGACTATTCAAAAAATAGATCTGAATAAATCAATTTCATTGAGTAGAAAACAGTTGATACTGCAAAAGAAGATTAATTTATCAACGTTATGGTATAAGGAAGAATTCATTATTCAAAAGGCAGAGTTGTGGCTGATCTTTTTCTGTTGATAACTTGATATCTAGTTGGATTTTGCACTTTCTCTATCAGATTATTAGGAGGAAAAAGAAACGTTGGAGAGAACCTAGGATGCTAGTTGAAAAAAGTGTTTTAACTTTTATATATTACCTGTCAAATGCTGTGAACATACATGCAAAGAGAGAAAGAATGGTATGTGAAGGAAGAGAGAAATGGAGATTTACGGAAGCATTTCATTTTTAACTGATACAATGAGTGCTGTATATCTTTTATACTACTCTAACCGACATTTAACCCCAACGCTAACTAACAACTAACTCTAATTACAAATGAGTTACTATACTAAACTATAGTTATGTTATTACATCCTTTACATTGCCTATGTCAAAGATAATTACAGGTAGTTATTAACAAAATTAATAATATGAAAAATATGGCTAAGTTAAAGAGTAATTCGGCCGTTGTGGGATCTTTACTCAAATATCAATCGAATTCACTATTTACTTTTCTTAGTTAGTATACATAGATTATACACTAATTATATACGATTATACACTTATTATATATAAATTATATATTCATCGATTATCTTTAGTTTAAACGATTATTTAGGTTAATTCTTCAAATATTTTTTATATATTATATTGTCACTGAATAAACAAAGAGCTGGAAAGTACCAAGAGCTAGCCAACAGCGCCCATTTACAACGGCAAACAACCTAAGACAAATTAAGTCTGCTTTATTGCAGAGCAGACTGAAGAGAGGCATCCATTCAGTGAAAATTATATTGTCTCCCAAAGAACTTAAACATTCATTGAGAAACTATTGCAAAAAATATTCTGTTTCCTAAACATTGTCCTGACTCCGCGTAAGAATTTTCTAGGTGGACAATGGACAACAATATACTCGAGTAAGCAAATTTTATTTTATGGTATATTTGAATCCTATTCAAAAACAAAGCGGTCATTTTCTATAGTGTTGACCTCTCCAAAACAACATACAAGTCACTTATTTTCCACTAATGTTGGGTTTTAGCTGCAAACATAAAATAAAATCTTAGCCCTATTCAACTACACTAATATAAGGCTAACAATTGCATGCTCTTTCTGTAACTTTGTGAATATTTAGCATAACTTCGTCGAAACAAAAATAACATTGACTTAATTGCTTGCACCTCATATATAAATAGGCAACACTTTTAGATAGGCAAAAGCAAGACAATGCAATAGCTTTAAATGAACTCCACACAATGAACTCATAGAAGGAGAATGCATGTACCACCTAATGGACAGACAGTTGATAAGCCGGGGGCCCTTTTTCTTTAGTAAGACAATTACTCTCCAAATTTCCAAATTGATGTCATATGCTGTATTTTCTTGGTAAACCTTTATAGCCATTGGTCTGTTTCTCATTTATTTTCAGTGTATCTACCAAGCATACACCCTAAGGAAGGCGTGATAATCCATCGATCTGCACATGTAATAGAGCAGGATAATTGTTCCTGTCCTAGCAGAGAACTGATCAGCAAAAAATCTATTTCCACCGTACTACAAAAAGTAGAACTTTAACCACAAGTTACCTAGTATAATCTCTGTAGGAGTTCTGTCAAATGATTATCAAACTACATATTATGAGACTATAGTTTGAGAATAAACAGAGTGCTGGAAATGTCTGTCAAATTAGTCATAAATGTCTGTCAAATTAGTCATCTTCTGCTTCATCATCTCACTTGGAAACAAATATCAGAATCAGAATCCAGCAAGATCTTAACTTAGTTTCCTTTTTACCACTGGTTCAACAAAAGAGTGACAATGAGTTTAGTGCAATTTTGAACCTAGTAAATTTAAATCCTGGATCCACCTTTGCAAACTGTCACGACCCAAAGTCCGACCATGGTCGTGATGGCGCCTATCGTGTTACAATGCAAGACTACTTCCCAAAATATTTTTACTTAACCGATTATAAAAATTTAATAAAACATTTCAACATTGAATTTCTCATAAACTAAATCAACTCTAAATATAATTTTAGAAATACGGAAACAAGCCCCAAACATCGGGGTGTCACTAAGTCATGAGCATCTAAATCTATAAACTAACAAATTAAATTGTATAACTGTCAATACAATCCTAAAGAAGAAATGATAAAAGGAGTAACAAGGTCCTGCGAACGCTAGCAGCTACCTTGCAATCTCCACAGATAGCCGGCCTGAACTCAATGATCGCCGCGCTCTAACTCACCTGGATCTACACATAAAGTGCAGGGTGTAGTATACAACTGACTCAGTAGTAACAGAAATAACTAAGGAACTGAGCAGTAGTGACGAGCTAAGTAAAACAGTCCAATTATTTGTTTTCACAATTTAAAAATAAACACAAATAAATAGGTAAATTCTATAACTGAGTAAATTTCGCAAAGAAGTTTAACAGATAAATGCAACAACAAAACAAATAAATACAACCTCACAGCAGTGTCACTCCATCACTCAACACTCGCACTCAGCACTCAACACTCAAAACACTCAACACTCTGCCCTCACTAGGGGTGTGTACAGACTCTGGAAGGGCTCCCAAGGCCCAAGCGCTAAGCATGGACAACTCACGTGCCATCATATCAATACTGGATCCATACGGTCAACTCACGTGCTATGCGGATAACTCACGCGCTATGGTATCAATACCTGGACCCGCACGGTCAACTCACGTACTACGCGGACAACTCATGCGCTATGGTATTAATATCCTCACAACCAGGCCCTCGGCCTCACTCAATCAATATCAATACCTGGATCCGCACGGTCAACTCACGTGCTACGCGGACAACTCACGCGCTATGGTATCAATACCTGGACCCGCACGGTCATCTCACGTGCTACGCGGACAACTCATGCGCTATGGTATTAATATCCTCACAACCAGGCCCTCAGCATCACTCAATCAATATCAATACCTGGATTCGTACGGTCAACTCACGCGCTACGCGGACAACTCACGCGCTATGGTATCAATATCCTCACAACCAGTCCCTCGGCCTTACTCAATCATGTACCTCACTAGCCTCATCATCACCAACAAATAAGGGAACACAAACCACATCAAGTATCACTGCGTATTAGCAAATAATAGAGATTGGGGTAAATATGTACAATAATTTCTATGACTGAGTATAATAATTTCTATGACTGAGTACAATAATTTCTATGACTGAGCATGAATAAAGCTAAAGCATGATCTCTAACATGAAGGCAAACAAGTGCAACAACAAATAAACACATAACCACAGACAATAGCCATTAGGCCTCACGGGACGGACCAAGTCCCAATCCCTCGCGGTGCACACCCACACACTCATCACCTAGCGTGGGTATCACTTCCAAACCATCGCGTGATGTCAAATCTCCGGGTTTATACCCTCAAAGCCAGAGTTAAAACTGTTACTTACCTTAATAGCGTAAAAATCCTACTCCGGGATGCCCTCGTCTCTCAGCTCGGTCTCCAAATGCTCTGAATCTATTCATAAATAATTCATTTCAGTCAATAAAATTTATTGGAATTAATTCTACAAGATAATAATGATTTTCCATAAAAATTCGAAAAATAGCAAAAACTCACTTGTGGGGCCCATGTCTCGGAACTCAACAAAAGTTACAAAATCCTGAAACCCATTCAATCACGAGTCTAACCATACCAATTTTATAAAACTCCGACCCCAACTCGACCCTCAAATCTTCGATTTAAACCAAGAGGGTTTTTAAATTTTTCCAACTCAATTCACCGATTAAATGATAAAAACAACCATGGTTTCGGGTAATTTAACACTTGCCCCGTTGTTTCCTCTGAAAATCACCCAAAATCGCCTCACTTCCGAGCTCCAAATCGCCAAAACTGATTTTCAGAACTTAAACTCACTGCCCAGACTTTTCTTCTTCGCGAACGCGGTCAGTTCCTCGTGTTCGCGACGCACAAAATAGCTCCCGTCCAAATTCCTCCTTCGCGAATGCGACATCACCCTCGCGTTCGCAAAGAAAAAAATTCCTCTGCCTCAATGCCTTCTATGCGAACACGTTCGAGCCATCGTGAATGCGATGCTTCTTTCCCCCTCACTACGCGAACGCGACACCCTTACGCGAATGCGTAGACTAATTGCTTGGTGTCTTTGGCTGCTTCCTCACTTCTTCGCGAACGCATAACACCTCCCGCGTCCGCGATGCACATGCAGTCGACCCTTCGCGAACGCGAAGAGAAAATATTGCCAGCCTCTCAATTCATCTTCACAAACACGAGGCTCCACTCGCGAACGCGATGAAGGAAACCAGATGGTGCATTAGAAAAATTCCAGCAGAGTTCCAAGTCCAAAATCCAACCCGTTAACCATCTGAAACTCACCCGAGCCCCTCGGGACCTCAACCAAATATACCAACAAGTCCTAAAATATCATACGGACTTAGTCGAACCCTCAAATCACCTCAAACAATAATTAAACCATGAATTTCACCCCAATTCAAGCCTAATAAACTTTGAAATTTCTAATTTCTATAAATAAGTCCGGAACCTATCAAATCACGTCCGATTGACCTCAAATTCTGCACACAAGTCCTAAATGACATAACAGAGGTATTCCAATTTTCAGAATCGGATTCTGATCCCGATATCAAAAAGTCAATCGCCCGGTCATACTTCTCAAAAATAAAACTTTCGGTATTTCAAGCCTAATTCCTCTACGGACTTCCAAATAATATTCTGAGCACGCTTCTAAGCCCAAAATCTCCATACAGAGCTATTGGAATCATCAGAATGTCCATAGGTCCATATCCGGTCCACTTTTCTAACTTAAAATCTTCAATTATGAGACTAAGTGCCTCATTTCACTCTGAGTTTCTTTCGGACCCGAACCAACTAAGTGCCTCATTTCAATTTTGGATTTTGGACTTGAAACTCTGCTGGAATTATTTTGATGCACCATCTAGTTTCCTTCATCGCGTTCGCGAGTGGAGCCTCGCCTTCGCGAAAAGGAACTGGGAGGCTGGCAATATTTTCTCTTCGCATTCGTGAAGCGAAGCACGCGTTCGCAAAGGGTGGACTAAGTGTGCATTGCGAACGCGAGACCACATGCAACTGGTCTACGCATTCGCGTTGGGGGGTGTCGTGTTCGCGTAGTGAGGGGGAAACGAAGCATCACGTTCGCGATGGGTTGAACGCGTTTGCATAGAAGGCATTGAGGCAGAGGTATTTTATGCTTCGTGAACGCGAGGGTGATATCGCGTTTGTGAAGGAGGAATTTGGACGGGAGTTATCTTGTGCTTCGCGAACGCGAGGCACCAACTGCGTTCGCGAAGAAGATACGTCTGGGCAGTGAGTTTAAGTTCTGAAAATGGGACTTCGTCCCATTTTCAGTTTTTGGTGATTTGGAGCTCGGAAGTGAGGCGAATTTGGGTGATTTTCAGAGGAAACAATAGGGTAAGTGTTCTTAACTCAATATTGGTTAAATTACCCGAATCCATAGTTGTTTTTATCATTTAATTGGTGAATTGGGTTGGGAAAATTTGAAAACCCTTTTGATTTAAATTGAAGATTTGAGGGTTGAGTTGGGATTGAAGTTTTGTAAAATTGGTATGGTCAGACTCGTGGTTGAATGGATTTCCGGATTTTGTAACTTTTGTCGAGTTCCGATTTGAGCTAATTTTTGAATTTTTACGGAAAATCATTATTAGCTTGTGGAATTAATTCCAATGAATTTTATTGACTGAAGCGAATTATTTATGACCAGATTCGAGGCGTTTGGAGACCAATTCACGAGGAAAGGGCGTTGCAGAATAAGAATTTTGCGGTTTGAGGTAAGTAACGATTGTAAATGTAGTACTGAGGGTAAGAAATCCCGTATTTCATATCATTCTACGATTTTGAAGTGACGCACATTCTAGGTGACGGGCGTGTGGGCGTGCACCGTTAGGGATTTGTGACTTGGTCCGTCCTGTAGCAACTGTAAATTTGCATACTTTGTTGAAACCATTTGACACTTATATGTTTTAGAAAGAATTTCTGTAAATTGGGTTAAAAGCCATGTTTGGGTCTTGCGCCAATGCTGTATGGACCATTAGGGGTTGTTTCTTACCATCCTCTCATTGTTTTCGATTGAAAATCTATGCTCAGTCATGTTTATACTTATTTACCGCATAACTCAGTTTTTATGACTCTATTTTTATGCATATAAAATATTTTGGGCCGAATGCCCTGTTTTACTGAAATGCCCAAGTGGCTTGAAATATTTATGACTGAGTGAGGCCGAGGGCCTGATTGGTGAGGATGAGTGTGGATCGGGGCTGCCCGCCTACAGCATACCTTATTATTATCGCACGTGAGTTATCCGTGCAGATTATAGCACTTGGGATGAAGGATCCCCTCCGGAGTCTATACACACCCCCAGTGAGCGCAGGTACCTACTGAGTGCGAGTGCCGAGTGCTGAGTGACTGGGAGGGATGAGTGATTGTGAGGTATGCCCGAGTGGCAAGAGTAATTGTGAGGTATGCCCGAGTGGCACGAGTGACTGTGAGGTTTGCCCGAGGGGCTGTATATGAGTGATGTTTTGCCCGAGGGGTTGTTTATGATCTCATCATTTTTGCTCACCTTTGCATTAAGCCTTTGTTTGAAAAATTGTTGGAAAAATGTCCTTAAATGATTTTAACTGGCACTGGGTTTAANTATGCTCGGTCATGTTTATGCTTGTTTACCGCATAACTCAGTTTTTATGACTCTATTTTGATGCATATAAATGTTTTGGGCCAAATGCCCTATTTTACTGAAATGCCCAAGTGGCTTGAAATATTTATGACTGAGTGAGGCCGAGGGCCTGATTGGTGAGGATGAGTGTGGATCGGGGCTGCCCGCCTACAGCATACCTTATTATTATCGCACGTGAGTTATCCGTGCAGATTATAGCACTTGGGATGAAGGATCCCCTCCGGAGTCTATACACACCCCCAGTGAGCGCAGGTACCTACTGAGTGCGAGTGCCGAGTGCTGAGTGACTGGGAGGGATGAGTGATTGTGAGGTATGCCCGAGTGGCAAGAGTAATTGTGAGGTATGCCCGAGTGGCACGAGTGACTGTGAGGTTTGCCCGAGGGGCTGTATATGAGTGATGTTTTGCCCGAGGGGTTGTTTATGATCTCATCATTTTTGCTCACCTTTGCATTAAGCCTTTGTTTGAAAAATTGTTGGAAAAATGTCCTTAAATGATTTTAACTGGCACTGGGTTTAAACGAGATGTTTGATTCAAATCCTGATTTTTAAAAGCATGTGGTATTTTACTGAGATTTCCTGATATGAACGTTATATGTTTTATTGCTCGTCACTACTGCTCAGTCTTTATTTATTGTCGTTACTTAGTGAGTTGGCGTACTCACGTTACTCCCTGTACCTTGTGTGCATATTGAGGTGTAGCTGGACACGGTAGCAGTTATTGAGTGTTCTGGTTGCAGATTTTGCCAGGATATAGCAAGGTAGCTATTTGGAGATCACAGCCCCCGCTCTTCTCCCTCTTATCTTCCTCTAGTTGTATTTAGCTATTTTCCAGATTGAGTTAGCCTTGATATTGTTAAACAGATTATAGTAGATGCTCATGACTAGTGACACCCCGATGTCGGATTTTTCTTTTCCGCACTTCTGTTTTTCTTTGATTTGAAATCTTTTAAATGGAGGTTTTATGTTAAATAAACTTGGAATTATCTTTAAAATGAAATATCGATTTGTTTTGAAATGAGTCGGCTTGCCTAGTTGCACGATAGGCGCCATCACGATAGGGGTTAGTTTTGGGTCGTGACATATGTGCAGACTCCGGAGGGGCTTCTTTCAGCCCAAGGGCCATATCGCTGCAACGTGCAACCCGATCCCATAAACTGCAATCCATATAACATACTGGGGCATGCATCCCAATCCCAAAATATCAATATAACATGCTGCGGCATGCAGCCCGATCCCAAAATATCAATCTCAATTAGGCCCTCGGCCTCACTCAGTCATCATTCTCCGGTCTCACTCACGTGCTCACAATGCCATGAAACTAGCCAGAAAATAATGATATGATGTATTAATAAATAACTGAGACTGAAATATGATATGGATACATGAATATGACTAAGTACGAAATATCAATGAAATCAGTAAAATAACAGCAAAAAACGACCACTATGGGTCCTAGAAGTATCGCCATAAAGCCTAAACATGGTATCTAGCATGATTGACAACTCAATTACTTTATCACATGGTGAAAACACGGACATTAACAAAGTAGGACCACTATAAAGTGCCATGAAAACAACAGAGCCCCAATTTACATGGTGCACGCCCACACGCCCGTCACCTAGCATGTGCGTCATCTCAACACAAATCACAAAACACGTATTTCGGGGTTTTATACCCCCAACTCTAAGATTAGAAGAGTTACTTACCTCGAACAAGCTAATACCAATACCGAGCAAGCCAAACGATGCTCCAAAGCTTCCATCACATGCGTTTCGACCTCTAAATGACTCGAACTATCCAAAAACAACTCAGGTACATCAAACAATGCTAAAGGAACCAATCCCGATCAAAAAAGATCATATCTTGAATCAAAAGCCCAAAATTAGCCAAAAGGCCAATTCGGGCCCGCACCTCGGAACCCGACATAATTTACAAAATTCAACAACCCTTTCGATTACGAGCTTAACCATACTAGTTTCACTCAAATCCGACTCCAATTCGATGTTCAAAACTCAAAAATTCACATTATGAAACTTTAGGCAAAAACTCCCAATTTCCTCTTTGAAAATCATCAACCAAAAGCTAGAATCGAAGATAGATTCATGATATAAAATCAAAAATGAGTAGATAACACTTACCCCAGTTCACATGGTAAAAATTGCCTCAAGAATCGCCTCAATCCGAGCTCCATAGCCCCAAAAATGCAAAAATGGTCGAAACCCCCAAAATAAAGTACTTTATACTTCTGCCCAGGCATCCTCTTCTGCGAACGCGGGAAGTCCATCGCGTTCGCGATAAACACAAAGACACTGCCACCAAAAGCACTATGCATTCGCGATACACCCCACGCGAACGCGATGACCACTGATGCAAAGCTCAGCGAACGCGACTCACCTTTCGTGATCGCGTTGAAGAATTCTCCCAACTCCCAGCTTCCAAACCTCAACACTACACAGACGCGATCCTCCATACGCGAACGTGAAGAAGACTTGCCCGAACTCTATGCAAACACGGGACATACTTCGCGATCGCGAAGAAAGATTTTCTGCTGCCATCGGAATACAATATGCGTTCACGATAATTGCCGCGCGAACGCGATGAAGGACTCAGACACCAGAAACTAGCAGAACACAACAGTGAAAACATGAACGAAAATGATCCGAAATCAGTCCGAAATGCACCCGAGCCCCTCAGGACCCCGTCCTAACATATCAACAAGTTTCATAACACAATACGGACCTACCCGAGGCCTTAAAACACACATAACAACATCAAAACGATGAATAACACCTCAAATTGAAATTTATGAACTTTGAACTTCAAACTTCCACGATCGATGCCGAAACCTATAAAATCACGTCCGATTGACTTCATATTTTGTACACAGGTTACATTCGACATTACGGACCTGCTCGAACTTCCGGAATCAGAATCCGACCCAGATATCAAAAAGTTCACTCCTGGTCAAACTTTCCAAAATTTCAACTTTTGCCATTTTGAGCCAAATTCAACCATGGACCTCCAAATCACAATCCGAACGCGCTCCTAAGTCCAAAATCACCTAACAGACCTAACGGAACCATCAAATTCCCAATCTGAGGTCAAATGCTAAAAGTCAAACTTGGTCAACTCTCCCTAGTTGAGAATCATTCTCCAAATCAGTCCCGAATAAACTGAAAATCAAAACCGATGATTCACACAAGTCAAAATACATCATACAGAGCTACTCATACCCCTAAACTACCGAGCGAAGTGCAAATTCTCAAAACGATCGGTTGGGTCGTTACAAAACTTTTGCTAACTAAATTAACAGCAAATAATATATCATACCAAATAGTCATACCCAATAAAAATTTAAAATTTTTGAGTTCATATGTTACTAAGCAATTAGATTCGCTTTTCGTTTTTGGATCATCACTAATTTCTATAAATTCAATAAAGCATCTCTTGTTTGTGAATTTAAAATTTTATTGCTTTAATACTTTCAATACGACTTTCCCAACGAGTTTGTGACAATGATTTAAGAGTTAGACTGGGTAAATTATCCTGTACTACTTTCCATCACTTAGTAGAAGATGCAAATAGTGAATATATATGTTATTGTAGCTCCCCCAAACTGGGGTGAGACGTGATTGGCACTCAACCCTTTCCACTCGTTGAGTGAACCCTATACTATTTGTATCAAACATAAGTTCAATAGCAAAGAATCTAACATGCTTAAATTCTAATTCTAATCAAGTTGCAGTTCTTAAGCTGACTGATAAAAATAATAAATAAAGGATAAATCCCAAAATATTTTAATACTGACCCACTAACAAGTCATGAGCCTTTAGAATCTGAAAAAAATTAAAATACATAGCCTACGGGGGCATCCCCCAAAAATAAAATAAATGTTAAAAACGAGATATAAATAAAAGTCTGAAAGGGTCCGCTACCGCTGGGATGAATCAACGGAGTCTAAAAACTGAATCTAGAATATCTCCTCTAGCCACGTGCCTCGCTACTTGCATCCTCAATACCTGTCACACGGCGTAGCAGGCCTAAATGGTCTAAGTGCCATCAAAGGATACCCAGTAAGTCTCATATCCCTTGTGGGAAAAATAAGAAAGAAAACGGATATACAGAAAAAATCATAAACTTTTACAACTAAGTAATAAGCTGGAAATTGGAACTATAAGCTAAACTGTAAGCTGAAACTAAAACTTAACGTACAAATTGAGTCCATAATTGATATCTGAAATAGAAACTGAGTTATATATATTTTAAGATATAACTTTTCTAAAAATTATTATGCATAATGTCCCTACGTACGTGAGCATCTGGGAACACGTATGGGGGAGTGTCGGCCTATCTCCCCAACAAACAGTTGGCACTTACAAGCATGGGGTAGGTAACCCTGACATCATGGCACTCATACTGGGGGAGGTTGGCCACTTTTCCCTACTGAATGTGATCACATTGATGCATTAATTAATGTTGAAACTGAATACTTAACTAAATGTGAATATCACAAATAAAGGTACATAACAACTGGTAATATACATAAACATGTATTCATGTCACATATAAGGTCGTACTGAATAAGAATAAAGTGAACTGAGTATTAGATCACGAGAAAACATGGCTTAAATTTATCTCATATATGGAGAACGTGGGTTCTAATGGAATTCCTTACTAGAAGAGTAAACCTCAACTCACCTTAAAATTACAAGCTCAACTTTGCCTCCACGTATCTTCCAAGCAATCCCGAGTCACCAATTTCTCTAACTACATGACCACTGGGTTCAACTTAAATTAATACATGTCCATAGAATACAACTCTATACACAATTCTTTTGTTCTAGGAAAATACCACTTAGGTTCTAAAACACTAATTAGTCCGTAATAACTCAATAAATTGATTTGTAACATTTAATCCCACAACTCATTAAAAGTTTGAAACATTCTATAACTACGAGGTTTTCTATTTTTTTTTCTTTTAAACTTCATCACTACCCAACGATGGGTAATCATGATTCCAATAATAAATTCATAGTAAATACATCCAAGGCTCTTACTATATTGTAATAGCATTATTGTATAAAGCCCAAGCATTGAAAATCCTTTTATAAAAACAAAATCCAAGTCTCAAAATCTACCATATCTCAATTGATAGTAGATAAACAATTTTACTAGAGAAAAGTACATGGGTACCTCCGAATGAGAGTCAATCTGCCACTTTTGATTACCAAATTCTCGTGAAATCAAACTCTCAAGATTACCCAAGCAGTTGCAGACTTGCAGCGAACAAGCTTGAGAAAACAGAAACTTTGTTTCTTTCTTTCTTGAAAGTAGCCAGCGAAAGAGGCATACAATGGGTAATATGACGCTTTAGCCCATTTTGAATGCCACTGATTTAGTGGACTTATTTTCTTAAAGTTTTCACTAGTGGCTTATTACGTGGAACATAGCTAAATAAATGCTCAACTTTCTTTTCTTTCCAGTTGTTTACTTGTGACTTCTCTCACCATATTTTAAACTAATGTATAAGGTACTTATCCTTCATTAAATTAGCTAATAAGAAATTATTCAATTTACTCGGATACTAGTAAATTTCAGCAACTTTGCTTTCAAATTAAAAGTCATGCAACTTAATTTATTCTTAAGTATCCGTATTACCACATTAGTTTATATCCTATACGCATATTGTCCCAAATACTTCGCTTAAGCCGTGCAAGTCCTTATACCCTTCGAGCACTTTAATTACATTATGAACTCCGAGTTTATTAAAATTTTAAGCTAGAAATTTATGGGTCTTTACATTCTCCCCCGCTTAGGAATTTCGTCCTTGAATGTTGTGTCATAATTATTCTTTAGTCTAAAATAAAGATCTTAGGACCCCAAAATTTGTCTAACTCCTAAAATTTCCAAATATTTCGGCAGAGTTTCCTCAGTAACTGGTGCTATCCAAAATTTTCAACCTGTCGAACCAATCGAACAATAAACCTTTTCACCTCCAGCTACTCAATCCAATAATATACAACATCAAGGCACACCCATATACCCGCCAAAGCCATTTTACATCATTATAAGTACAAATATCACGTAACTTCACAATGTAAATATTTTAAAGCTTAAAATGAATTATGTACCTGAAATCTCGAATAAATAAGGATATATTTTCTTCATGGCTTCCTCGGGCTCCCACGTAGCTTCCTCAGCTGAATGGTTTCTCCATATTACTTTCACCGAAGCAACGTCTTTGGTTCGAAGTCTATGAACATGTCTGTCTATTATAGCTACAAGGACCTCCTCATATGTCAGAGTATCATCAACCCCTATATCCTGTCTATCAAGTACATGACTCGGGTCATGAAAGTACTGTTTCAGCATGGACACATGCAAAACTGGATGCACAGAAGATAACTTTGGAGGTAAAGCTAATCGATACGCCATAAGACAAATCCTTTCAAGAATTGGATAAGGCCCTATATATCTTGGGCTAAGCTTCGCTTTTCTACCAAACCTCATGATACGCTTCATTGGAGACACCTTTAAACATACATAGTCACCCTCTTTGAACTCAAGATCACGACGTCTTATATCTGAGTATGACTTTTGTCGGCTTTGAGTTGTTTTAAGTCGTTCCTGAATAAGTTTCACCTTTTTCAAGGCATCTTGTACTATGTTTGGCCCAATAAGCTTCGTTTCACCTATCTCAAACAACCCTACAGGCGAACGACATCTCCTCTCATATAAGGCCTCAAATGGGTCCATCTGAATGCTTGCTTGATAACTGTTATTATATGCAACCTCAATCAAAGGTAGATGATCATCCCAATTTCCTTTAAAATCAAGAACACATGCTCGTAACATATCTTTCAATGTCTGAATTGCCCTCTCAGCCTGCCCGTCCATTTGAGGGTGAAACATTGTACTCAGATTAACTTGGGTACCGAGATCTTCCTGAAAAGTCTGCCAGAACTAGGCAGTAAACTATGCACCCCTATCAGAAATAATAGACATGGGGGAACCATGCAACCAGGCAGTCTCCTTTTATGTATAATATTGCATACTGGGGTGCCGTGTAGGTTGTTTTGACTGGCAAAAAGTGAGCTGACTTAGTGAGTCCGTCTAATATGACTCAAATGGAGTCATGTTTCTTAAATGTTCGCTGCAAGCTAACCAAAAAACCATATTTATTCACTCCCATTTCCATTCTGGTATTTCAATGACTTGAGCTAAGCCACCTGGCCTCTAGTGTTCAACTTTTACTTGCTAACAGATAAGGCATCGTGATACATAATCTGCAATATCTTGATTCATATTATTCCACCAATAAATATCCCTCAAATCAAGATACATTTTAGTAGAACCTGGATGTATTGAATATCTGGAGCTATGAGTTTCTACCATAATTGCCCTTTGAAGATCATCTATATTAGGCATGCATAAGCGGCCATCAAGTCTCATCACACCATTCTTATCAAGTGCAAAATTCTTAATCTTGCCACTGAGGACACCTTCCTTGAGATTAAGCAAGCTAGCATCATCAAATTATTTTGCTTTAACCTTCTCTACTAAAGTAGACTTAGCACCCATACTTGCTATCAACCTTCCATCATACTTATCATCGAGACGAACCCCTTGGCTAGCTATTTGTTGGGTTTCCTTAACTATTGGACGTTCGACCACATACAACCTGGTAAAACTCCCCATGGATCTTCTGCTCAGAGCATCAACAACCACATTCGCTTCGCCGGGATAGTAAAAGATATTACAATCATAATCTTTAAGCAACTCCAACCACTTGCGTTGTCTTAGATTCAACTCTTTCTGCTTGAATATATACTACAAAATTTTGTGATCTGTATAAATGTCACATTGCTCTCCATAAAGGTAGTGACGCCATGTTGTTAGAGCAAACATAACTGCTGCTAGCTCAACATCATGGGTAGGATAATTTCTCTCACAATTCTTTAACTGCCTAGAAGCATAAGCAAATACCTTATTATTCTGCATAAGAACACATCCTAACTCTACTCTGGAAGCATCACAATAGATCACAAATCTACTTGTAGGGGTAGGTAGAGTGAGGATTGGGGCTGTAGTCAACCTGTTCTTGAGTTCTTGAAAAATTTTCTCACAAGCTTCAGACCATTGAAACATCATATTTTTCTAAGTTAACTTTGTTAACAGGGCATCTACTGAAGAAAACCCTTCTATAAAATGACGGTAGTAACCTTCCAATCCCAAAAAATTGCGAATCTCTATAGGGGTCGTTGGCCTAGGCCAACTTTTAACTGCTTCTATTTTCTGTGGGTCTACTTTAATCCCTTCACTCGAGAACACGTGTCTCAAAAATATAACTGTATCGAGCCAAAATTCATATTTGGAGAATTTGGCATAAAGCTGATGCTCCTTGAGTATCTGAAGAACTGTTCTCAAATAATTCTCATGCTCTTTCTGGCAACGGGAATATACCATAATATCATCGATAAATACTACGAAAAAGGCATCTAAGAAAGGTTTGAAGACCCTATTCATTAAGTCCATAAAATTCGCTAGTGCATTGGTCAACCTAAAGGATATCACTAAAATTCATAGTGACCGTACCGAGTCTTGAAAGCTATTTTTGGGATGTATGCTTCTCAGATTTTTAATTGATGGTATCCCGATCTCATATCTATTTTTTAGAAATACCTAGCACCCTGTAATTGATTAAATAAGTCATCTATCCTGGGTAATGGGTATTTATTTTTGATAGTAACCTTATTCACTTGCGATAATCTATACACATCCGCAGGTAACCATCCTTTTTCTTCACGAACAACACTGGAGCATAATCAGTTCGAGCCATCATGTAAGGAGTAATCGAGATTGGTTGAGTTCCTAGCAATGTGTCTATGCCAAACACAATCTCCCTATCTGGTGGTATCCATGGGAGGTCATCCGGGGACACTTCTGGAAACTCTTTCACAATCGGTATTGATTCAAGCATTGGGGAGTCGACTATCATATCCCACACATGTGCTAGATACGCCAAACACCCATTGTTCACTAGTTTTCTAACCTTAAGGTACGAAATAAACTTACCAACAGGCGTACCCACTTCACCTCTAATTATAACTGGATCTTCCCCAATAAATGAGAATTTAACAGTCTTCGCATGGAAATCAACTGTAGCATGATAAGAAAATAACCAGTCCATACCAGCTATTATGTCAAAGTCAACCATATCTCACAAGTTCAAATCGGCTAATGTTTCTCGACCCTGAACTGTGATGATGCAATTTCTGAATATATATTCAGCTTTAACAGATTCCCCTATAGGTGTGGAAACCTCAAACGGAACCCCTAATGTTTTGGTGCTTTTCCAAACTCCACACAACAATAAGGAGACACATAGGATAAAGTTGATCTAGGATCATCTAATACATAAGCAAGGCTACCACAAACTAAGAGAATACATGTAATAACTCTATTAGATGCCTCAACATTCTGACTGTCTAAAACTGCATAGAATGTGGCTGGTCCGCCTCCTCCTTGAGCTCCACCTCTATTGGCACCATACCTAGTCTGAGTATGAGGTGCCCGTACTGGAGGAGGTGCAACTATAGAATTACCCGTGGTTGTTGCCTGAATGGTTGGAGCTTTCCCCGGAGCTTGTCCAAGCAGTGGAAAATCTCTCTTAATATGACCCGGATAGTGGCAGTGGAAGCAACCTTTATGATCCAAAAGGCATTTCCCTAGATGTATTTTGCTGCACGAAGTACATATAGGATAGGAGAACCAAGGTTGGCCCTCACTAGTTAAACTTTGCCCCTGAGAGGCCTGACCCTTACTCTGCTGGCCATGTCTGAGTGGAGCTGGATAAGGAGATGAGTGAGCCGTTGATTGAATGTGAGCTAAATGATTCATGTTCTTACCCCCAACTAAAAATCCACTATAACTACTTGTTGTTCTAGACTTCTTGCTGTTATCTCTAGCTTCCCTGCCGATTTTATCAAAAGCCTCCTTACGCGTAGCGATATTGACAACCTCAAGATAAGTCTTGTCATCCTGATGTGAAGTCATATCTTTTGCCATATGTGGATTCAAGCCTTCAATGAACCTTCTTACTTTTTCTCGCTCCGTCGGCATCAAATTAGGTGCATACTCTACCAATTTTGTAAATTCCATCTCATAATCAATCACTGACATAGTACCCTGTTTAATATGTTCGAACTGACGTCGGAACTCATCCACCCGACTGCTAGACAAAAACTTGGCCCTGAAAGCTTCTTTAAATTGTGGCCAAGTAAGTGGCGGAAATGTAGAATCTGTAGACTTCTTGTAACCTCTCCACCATTGTCCTGCTGCACCCTTCAATCGAGACCCAATCAACTCTGTGGCTTGTGTATCAAGACAACCCAAAGAAACAAACATTTCCTCTATCTCTTCCAAATAAAACATTGGTTCATTTGGTTTATCTATACCATTATAAGTAGGAGGTTTTAATCTCAAAAAGGCATATGGATCAATTCTTCCTATTGGTAACTGCACTGGATGGGCAATATTTGTAGGGGCAACTGGTGGTGGTACCACAAGTGGAGCTTGAAAATCATCTTCTATAAAATCTTTATCTGAATCATGAGGGTCCTAAGGAGGAGCATGAACGAGTGCAGCCCGACCACCAGTTGGAGGGGCTAGGGACTCCAGATAGTCCACAATTCTGTCAATTCGATCATCCTGCTGATGTGGTGGTACCCGATCATTAATAACCTGTTGAGGTGGAGCTTGTGCCTGTCTAGTGGCCCTACCACGGGCCTGATTACCTCTGGCATTTCCACCTATACCCCTAGCATTTTGACCTCTACCTCTACCTCTGCCATGTCCTCTAACTGCAACCGGTGCTATTGGTGCGGCTTGCAGCTCTGGTGCTATTTCTTGATGATTAGCAGCTGGTATCTCAACATTGTTAGTAGAAGATGATGAAGTTGATCTTGTTCTAACCATCTTGTTCGCACCAAATGGAGAGATAAATGGGGGTTAGAAATCTGAAACGTTTAGCTCTAACGTACGATATAAGAATCAAAGGAAAATTAAATTCCTAACATGTCTTGCAGCCTCCCAAATATAAGTATGGTGCACAACATGCACATATTTGAGACTCTGCTAGACACGACTCATGCCTCCCTAGGACTCTCTAAACCAGACTGCTCTGATACTGTCACGACCCAAAATCCTAACCTGTCGTGATGACGCCTATCTCAGTACTAGGCAAGCTGAAAACATCAATAACCCACGATTTCCTTTAAATTTAAAAACGTAATGTTTAATACAATACAAAAAATCTAGCAATCTTCGATACAACACTCCCAAAACCTGGTGTCACCAAGTACATAAGCATTTAATATGAGTACAAGTCTGGAAAATACGGTCTATAATAGTGTGAGACCAAATACAGTAAATAAGGAGATAGAGAAGGAGAGACAGGGTCTGCAGAACACGACAGCTACCTCAAAATCTCCTGAAAAGCAACTGTGAAATGATTAACACCCGCTATGTTTAGGAACACCTGAATTTGCACACGAAGTGCAGGGTGTGGTATGAGTACAACCAACTCAGCAAGTAACAATAATAACTAAGGAACTGAATATAATGACGAGCTACACAGTCATAGTTCACTTTCAGTAGTTCCAGCAAAGAATAGACATGCTTTCAAATCCGGCAGTTTAAGTCAAATCAATTTTATACAGTTCAATTTCAAGTAATCCGGATATAAATTCTTTCAGAGATTTCACAACAATGATAGATAGCAACCAAGTGCAATAACAAATGCAAAGCAAGTACAGCCTCTCAGGCAACCGTCACTCAGCTCATCACAAAAGCTGAATCACTCGGCTCTCAGCCCTCAGCACTTACACTCATTGGGTACCCGCGCTCACTAGAGGTGTATACAGACTCCGGAGGGGCTCCTACAATCCAAGCGCCATAATCTGCACGGACAACTCACGTGCTATAATATCCTGCACGGATAACTCACGTGTCATCATATCCTTACCTCATCGACAGGCCCTCGGCCTTACTCAGTCCTCAACCTCTCAAGTGTCTCGGGCTCTCAGAAATCACAAAGATTAGCCCAAACAAAGATAACATATTATATCAACCAATATCCTGAAAGACTGAGGTATAATACGCAAGAAAAATCATGACTGAGTACAAGACAACAATTAGCAAATAATTCAACAAGTACGCGACCTTTACGGGTCTCAACAGTACTATAACATAGCCTAAGTATGATTTCTAACATGATTTATAGTCAAATTTATTCAACACATAGAGATAATATAGCTAATAATAGGTTATTCAACTTTACAGTTTCACGGGATGGACCAAGTCACAATCCCTTCGGTGCACGCCTACACGCCCGTCACCTAGCATGTGCGTCACCTCCAAAATAATCACATGATACCATAATCCATGGTTTAATACCCTCAGGACCATATTTAATACTGTTACTTACCTCAACCCATGTACTTATTTATTCCGCTATTCCCTTGCCACGAGAATTATTCTCTGAAAGCCTCATATCTAGCCATAATTAATTTGATTCAGTCAATACAAATTATTGTAATTAATTCCATAAGGAAATACTAATTTTTCCAATAACATCCGAAATTAACTCAAAAATCGCCCGTA
>AWOL01S0004575.1:77723-134842 GCA_000715115.1 Nicotiana otophora | reverse complement strand
TGCACACGAAGTGCAGGGTGTAGTATGAGTACAACCAACTCAGCAAGTAACAATAATAACTAAGGAACTGAATATAATGACGAGCTACACAGTCATAGTTCACTTTCAGTAGTTCCAGCAAAGAATAGACATGCTTTCAAATCCGGCAGTTTAAGTCAAATCAATTTTATACAGTTCAATTTCAAGTAATCCGGATATAAATTCTTTCAGAGATTTCACAACAATGATAGATAGCAACCAAGTGCAATAACAAATGCAAAGCAAGTACAGCCTCTCAGGCAACCGTCACTCAGCTCATCACAAAAGCTGAATCACTCGGCTCTCAGCCCTCAGCACTTACACTCATTGGGTACCCGCGCTCACTAGAGGTGTATACAGACTCCGGAGGGGCTCCTACAATCCAAGCGCCATAATCTGCACGGACAACTCACGTGCTATAATATCCTGCACGGATAACTCACGTGTCATCATATCCTTACCTCATCGACAGGCCCTCGGCCTTACTCAGTCCTCAACCTCTCAAGTGTCTCGGGCTCTCAGAAATCACAAAGATTAGCCCAAACAAAGATAACATATTATATCAACCAATATCCTGAAAGACTGAGGTATAATACGCAAGAAAAATCATGACTGAGTACAAGACAACAATTAGCAAATAATTCAACAAGTACGCGACCTTTACGGGTCTCAACAGTACTATAACATAGCCTAAGTATGATTTCTAACATGATTTATAGTCAAATTTATTCAACACATAGAGATAATATAGCTAATAATAGGTTATTCAACTTTACAGTTTCACGGGATGGACCAAGTCACAATCCCTTCGGTGCACGCCTACACGCCCGTCACCTAGCATGTGCGTCACCTCCAAAATAATCACATGATACCATAATCCATGGTTTAATACCCTCAGGACCATATTTAATACTGTTACTTACCTCAACCCATGTACTTATTTATTCCGCTATTCCCTTGCCACGAGAATTATTCTCTGAAAGCCTCATATCTAGCCATAATTAATTTGATTCAGTCAATACAAATTATTGTAATTAATTCCATAAGGAAATACTAATTTTTCCAATAACATCCGAAATTAACTCAAAAATCGCCCGTAGGGCCCATGTCTCGGAACCCGAAAAAAGTTACTGAATATGAACGCCCATCCAACCATGAGTCCAACCATATAAATTTCACAAAAATCCGACATCAACTCGACCCTCAAATCTTCAATTAGAATCTATGAAGATTTCTACCATTTTCAACCCAATCCTTACCCATTTGAACTTAACAATCTTTCCATAACCTTATTGGTATGTATAAATAATACTCTTACACCCAAGAATCATACTATAAATCACCTATTTTTACTCCAAACCCGAAATTGAAGAATTGAGGAAAGAAATTCTTACCTCTTTGAAGCTCTAACAAGATCCTTGTGAAATCTTCAAACCTTGGACAAGAATTGATGGATAAATGACTAAGTCTTCACTTTCTCTTTCTAAAATGCTCTCACCTCTCTCTAAAATATCATATTTTGGCTAAACAATGAGCTTCAAGGACGATAAATGGAAGTTGGGTAGGGTCAAAAATTAGAAAGAATGAAAGCTCCGACGTAGTTATGCGATCGCATAACTGGTATGCGGTCCGCATATCCGCCGCATAATTTGGCCTCCAAAGCTGGGCGTTACTGACCTGGTCTGCGGTCATTATTCGGTCTGCATACTTGTTCTGTGGTCGCATAATATACCGCAAAATAGGTCTGCGGTCGCATAGTGCACCGCAGATTTTCCTCAAATCTTGCCCCACTCCTGATCCACTTTGCGACCATTATGCGATCCGCAGAGTGATTCTGCGGCCGCATAGTGGTCGCAGAAATGACCGTTTTTTGACAAAAGTTTCCTTTACACATCGGTGAATTCTATAATCTTTGTACTTATTGATCTACCTCGGCACCACCAAACCTTAATTGCCTTAGCAAAATTAACGTTATTCGGACGTCCGATTGTGAAATTAGAAGTTCATGAGTTTTCTTGAAAATATTCTTTGATTTGATGCTAAATTTGTAGTTCTATGTGTTATTTTGGCAATTTGATCGCGTGAAAAAGTTTGTATGATATTTGTAGACTTGTGTGCACTATTGGTTTAGAGCCCCGAGGGCTCAGGTGAGTTTCAGATAGGCTACAGAGTGAAATTGGACTTAGAAATATTGCTGGTGTGTTATAGTTCTGGTGCAGGCCTCTGATCTCGAATTTGCGAGGTCAGGCTTCGCATTTGCCACCTCTGATAGGTTCGCATTTTCGAGCAACTCATCGCATTTGCGAAGAGTAGCTGGAGCACCTTAAGTTCGCATTTGCGAAGTGGGTCAGGGAGGGTACAAAGATCGCAATTGCGATCAAACTGTCGCATTTGCGGAAGGTCAAAGTTTGCATTTGCGAACAAATCATCGCAAATGCGATGACAGAAGGAATGAAAGGGACTTCGCATTCGCGAGGCTCGCATTTGCGAATCCCAGGTCGCAAATGTAACATCTGCAACTGATCAAAATGGGAGTTAGACGGGATTTTTGTTTTTTCTTCACTTTTTCAAAACAAGAAAAACCTAGAGGAGATTTTTCAAATAATTATTCTTTCCCAATCCATTGTTAAGTGATTCTAACCTAATTTCCTTCAATCTTTCATTACATTTCATAAGTGTTTAACCTAAAATCTAGTGTTTTCATGGTGGAAATTGGGGGTTTGGGTAGAATTAGGAATTTTTATAAAACGGAGATTTAGACCTCAAATTGAGGTCGGATTCCAAAACAAATTATATAACTGGCCTCGGGGGTGAATGCGTAATAGGGATTTGGTCCGAATTTCGGGATTGGACCCAGCGAGCCCGGGGGTTGACTTTTTAGAAATTGTATAAAAATTACAGTTTTAATAATTAAAATTGTTTTCCCTTGCATTGTGTGATGTATTTAGGTCGTCTTTGCTAGATTGAGCCGAACGGAGGTGAATTTGTAAAGGAAAAAGCTAAATTGAGTATTGAGTAAGCCGAATTGAGGTAAGTGTCTTGCCTAACTTTATTGAGGGAATTTTTCCTACAATTTGACATTATTTGCTACATGCAGGGGTGATACTTATATGAGGTGACAAGTATATATGCATGTGCTAGGTTAACCATGCTCGGGGGTAAATTATGTTATAAATTGTATCTTGTAGAATCACGTGACCTTCTTGCTTCATGCCTTACTTGGCTCCTAGATACTAAGAACATAATATTAAACGTTAGAAACTAAGACTTAGCTTATTATAACTTGATCAAATTTGATGGAATTCTGAGAATACATTGGTGTGTTTAATTCGATCATCAATATGCATAATCATTAATACATTGCTACAGTCGATATTTTTGAGATACTAGTGTAATGACCCAATCGGTTATTTTGACTTTTAGAACCCTATTCCCCTAAATAAAACTCTCGGTATGTACTTTTATTAATTTATGACTTGCGGGGATGGTTGGTTCAGAATTTGGAAGTGATCGGGTTGAAATCGGAACAATTGGTTCCTTAGTTTGGCTTTAAAAGGCCAAGTTTGACTTCGGTCAATATTTTTAGAAAATGACCGCGGAATCGGGATTTGAAAATTCCAAAAAGTTCGTATGATGATTTCGGACTTGGGCGTATGTTCGAATTGCGTTTTGGATAACCCGGGAGCGTTTTAGCGCTTTATAGTAAACATCAACTATGTGAAGGTTTAAAGTTCTTTAAATTTGGGTTGGAGTAGGTTTTGGAGTAATCAAGGTCCGTTTGAAATTTTGAGTTTGGGAATAGTTCTGTATGGTGATTTACTACTTGCACGCAAAACTTGGTATCATTCCGAGTAGTATAAGTATGTTTCAGCGCGTTCAGAGTAAGTTTGAAGAATTTAAAATTTCTAAGTTGAATCAATTTGGTTTGAGGTATGATTCTTAGTTTTGATGATGATTTACACGTTCCGAGTGGTCGAGCAAGTTCATTTTATGATTTCAAACTTGTTGGTATGTTCGGGCGGGCCCCCGGAGGCCCCGAGTGTTAACCGGACTAGGCTCGGACCAATTTTAGAATTTGGAGGAAGAAATGAAGCTTTCTGCTTCTAGTACTATCGCACATGCGCTTGGACACCCGCAGGTGCGACCCTCGCAGATGCAGTTTTGTTCGTAGAAGCGGAAAAGGGAATGGGAGGCCATCACCGCAGATGCGGAATTTTGGTGCACCTGCGAACGCGCAGGTGCGGAGCAGTGTGAGCAGACGCGACCTTGGTCCAGGCGAGTGAAACTCACACATGTGAGGAATTTTCACAGGTGCGAAGTTGCAGGTGGGGTCAATCCCTTTGCAGGTGCGAAAAACCTGCTTGGATAGAACCTTAAAACCGGACGAGGCTCAATTCATTTTTCGTCCATTTTTCTTCCATGTTTGGGCGATTTCAGAGCTTTTTGGGAGGGGATTTCAACTAGCAATTGGAAGGTAAGTTAATCTACACACCTTGAGTTAAATACATTGATTATGGGTAGATTATAACCGGTAAATCTCAGAAATCAAGGGTTTAGATGAAAAACCTAGATTTGTATAAAAATGAGATTTTAACCACGAAAATGGTTATGGAATTGGATAGAAATTATATATTTGAGTTCTTGAGATTATGGGTAACGTTTTCCGCCGAAAATTTCCAGAATCCAGGCACATGGGCCCGCAGTGAATTTTAGGAATTTTACTATTTTGGATAGGGTAATTTATTTAATAGATAAATTTCGAATTATTGATCATGTATTAATTATTTCATATAACTTTTGGATAGTTTCAAATTTTTTGGCATCGAATTGAGGTTTTACGTGATATTTGATCGGAAAAGTTGACTTTGAGATAAGGTAAGTCTCTTGTCTAATCTTGTGAGGGGGAATTTACCCCATAGGTGATTAAATTAATAATTATTGCTAATTGTGGGGGGCTACGTACGCACGAGGTGACGAGAGTCTGTACGTAGCTACTATTTATGCTAAAGTTCGGGTAGTTTAAGACTCAAATCATGAATTACTTGTATAAATTATATTATTTATTTAAATAAATTATTTGAAATATATTGTGAATTATTAGGGAAATATAGTAAAAGATGGAAATCTAATATACTTAATTTTCTGTATAAATTACTTAATTGTTAAAAACAATTGTGCATCCTCTCGTACTAATCTATCAGTAAATAAACTCTCTTTCCGGAGGTATATAAGAAAATGTCCTCCTTTCTTGTGGAGCGGGCCGAATGCCTCGACAGTATAGATGCATCTATGGATCGCGCCGCACGTCCCTCGGCAGTGTACACGACACTCTAGATCGGGTCATACGACCTCGGCAGACATCGTGCCTAATAATAATAATAATTACATGATACCTTGATATTTTAATTGCAGCTTGTGAATTTAATTAATAGATCAGAAATTATTGCATTTGAAGGAATTTAATTATTTCTGTTGGTTAAATAAAATTATTGTTAACTCTGTGAATCATGTTGATTTAAATATTTCTATTCTTATTTTAATTATTATTATTGACCCTTAGTGAGTGTCAAAGTCGACCATCTCGTCTATACCTCTTCGAGATTAGGCTTGATACTTACTGGGTACACGTTGTTTACGTACTCATGCTACACTTGCTGCACTTTTGTGCAGGACCTGAGACAGGTGCTATAGTTGGACCTATCGGCGCGCACCCACGATATCCAGAGGCTTAGTAGTGAGCTACCCTTCTAAGCCATTCTGCAGCAACTAGTGTTCCTTCCCGAATATTTTATTCTGTCTATTTTATTCCAGACAGTATTAGGAATTTTTTTATAATTTACTAGATGCTCATACACTTGTGACACCAGGTCTTGGCACACATACTAGTAGAATGATGGATTTAATTATTTTCTTAGTTATTTTAATTTACCAGATTATTGTCTTAATTATTGCAATTAAGAAGAGTTTAATTACTTGGTTAATTTTAAAAGGTTTGACTATGTGTTTAAATTACTAGTTGGCTTGCCTAGCTGTAGTATTGGGCAACATCACGACCTAGGTGAAATTGGGTCGTGACAATATGGTATCAGAGCACTAGGTTCACGTAGGTCTCACAAGTTATGACTAGACCTAATAGAGTCTTGCGAATCGGTACAGAGACGTCTGTACTTATCTTCAAGAGGCTATAGGGATTTAGGAAACTACATTTCTTCATCTTCTATCGTGCAATTTATGTAGAACTAAATATCTTCTCTTGTTCTCTCACAGATGGTGAGAACACACTCTAATGAGGTTCCAAACTAGGGAAGAACTACTCCCCTGTTGTTAGAGGCCGAGGCAGAGGCCGAGGGAGGGCTCCAGCCCATGGTAGGGGACAAGGACGTCCCAGGATTGTTCCAGTTATGCCGCCAATGGGTCCAGCAGAGGATCCCATTATTGAGGAACATGGCGAGGTGCCTGTGGCAGAGCCAGCTGTGGTGTATTTCACGTCTGCACCGGGATTCCAAGATGTTATGGGTCGTATGCTGCGGTTCATGGACACTATGACCCAGGCTGATTTATTTCTGGAAGACTCAGCCATGTCTCAGGCGGAGGGGGAGCATCGACTCCTAACGCACAGGCTCATGGGCAGGCAGCTGCTGTATATCAGACCCAGGGTGCACTACCCGTGGGTAGAGCCCAGCCACTGACAGCAGCTACACCTGATCCCAGGCCAGCTGCATCCGCCGACTTGCAAAAACTATTGGACAGATGGACTAGACTACAACCTCCTATCTTTGGGGCTGAGCGACATGAGGTTCCCCAGGATTTCATTAATCGGTGCAGGGATAGACTGTACAACATGAGGATATTTGTCATGACCCAAAATCTAACAATGGTCGTGATGGAGTCTATCCTGTTACAAGGCAAGCCTATTATAAAACATTTGATTTTTTTTTATAAACTAAATCAACTCTAAATATAATTATAGAAAATACAAAAACGAGTCCCAAACATCGGGGTGTCACTAAGTCATGAGCGTCTAAATCTATGAACTAAGAAATAAAACTGTCTAACTGTCAATACAGTCCAAAAGAAGAAATGATAAAAGGAGTGACAAGGTCCTGCGGACGCTAGCAGCTACCTTGCAGTCTCCAACGATAGCCGGCCAGAACTTAACGATCGCCACGCTCTAACTCACCTGGATCTGCACATAAAGTGTAGGGAGTAGCATGAGTACAACCAGCTCAGCAAGTAATAGAAATAACTAAGAAATTGAGTAGTAGTGACGAGCTAAGTAGAACAATTCAATTATTTCTTTATCACAATTTAAAATAAACAGAAATAAACAGGTAAATTCCATCAACTCAATAAATGCTACAAAGAAATTAATGGTTAAAATGCAGCAACAGCAAAAGCAATGAATCCTCACAGCAATGTCACTCCATCACTCAGTACTCGGCTCTCGGCACTCGCACTTAGCACTCAACACTCAATAGGTACCTGCGCTCATTGGGGGTGTGTACAGACTCTGGAGGGGCTCACAAAGCCCAAGCGTTAAGCATGGACAACTCACGTACTGCACGGACAACTCATGTGCCATAATATAAATCCCTAGATCTGCACGGTCAACTCACGTGCTACGCAGATAACTCACACGCTATGGTATCAATACCTGGATCCGCACGGACAACTCACGTGCCCCTGGGCCCACGTCTCAAAATTCAATAAAATTTACAAAACTAGGAAACCCATTCACTCACGAGTCCAACAATACCAAATTTGTCAAAATCTGACTCTGAATTGACATTCAACTCTCAAAACCCATTTTATGAAGTTTTTACTAGTTTTCCCAATTTCCACCCCAAAGTACTAATCAAATGATGAAATTAGTGATATATTCATCTATATTAGCCAAATCCGGGTTAGAATCACTTACCTCGATGAATTTCTTGAAAAACACTCAAAACATCGCCCCAAACCGAGCTCCCTAGGTCCAAAATGTAAAATAATGCCCTAAATCCCGTTTATATAGTGCACTCTCTGATCTCCACTATGCTGACCACGAAAAGCCAGGCGCGGTCGCGAAAAAGTAGTTGTCCGCGCTTCTGGTGGTTGTAGTGATAGGATTTAGTATTTTGGCCATAACTTTCGCTACAGATGTTTAAATGATGATTTCATTACTTTTCTGGAAACTAGACACAAAGGGCTACAACTTTCGTTTTTGAATCATCTCAAAATTTCTTGTAGATCAAAAGATATAGGCTTCCGAAGTTAGACCAGCGAATTTGCAGATCTACCCCGGAGCGCCCTGCGACCAAATTTACGCGGTCCGCGCCCCCTCCTCCGCCCTCAGCGAAATATTTCTGCTCTCAGTAGAATTGTGCAGCCCTCATCTGAAAATTAAGCACCGGAACCATTCCTCAGTTCCGATAATCCCCGAACTCGCTCAAAACTCACCCGAAATACACCCGAGGCCTCCGGAACCTCAACCAAATGTGCCATTAAGTCCTAAAATACCATACCAACTCAACCAAGCTCTCCAATCACCTCAAACAATAACAAAAACATGAATCGCACACCAATTCAAGCTTAATGGACATGAAACCTCAAACTTTCACAACCGATGCCGAAACCTATTAAACCTCATCCGAATAACCTCAAATTTTGCACACACGTCACAAATGACACTACAAACTTACTCTAACTCTCAGAATTCCATTTCGACTCCGATATCAAATTTTTCTTTGCCGACCAAAATTGCCAAAAATCTAACTTTTGCCAATTCAAGCCTAATTCTACCACAGACCTCCAAAATACATTCCCGACACACTCCCAAGTCTAAAATCACTCAACGAAGCTAACCGAATCATAAAAATCCAAGTCCAAACTCGTTTACTCATAAGTCAACTTTCTGTTGACTTTTCTGACTTAGCTTTCTAAATAAGAGACTAAGTCTCTCATTTCACTCCAAAACTACTCTAAATCCAAACCTACCAACTCGATACAACTTTACACAGGTGAACAACGCATAAATAAGCAGAAATGTGGTAAACGAGGGTATAACTCTTGGAATGACAGGCCGGGTCGTGACAATATTGGAGTCTCATGGGGTAGACTTTGCTACTTTTCAGCTAGAGGGTAGAGCCCGTAGATGGTGGAAGTCTTATCTTCTTAGTAGACCAGTAGATTCTCCTCCCATGACTTGGGACAGATTCACCCGTATTTTCCTGGACAGGTATATTCCACCCTCCTAGAGGGAAGAGTTGCGATTTCAGTTTGAGCAGCTCCAGCAGGGTTAGATGTCAGTAACTGATTATGAGGTGAGGTTCTCAAAGTTATCTCGCCATGCACTTATGATACTCCCTACTGAGGCGAAGAGAGTGCGGAGGTTTGTTGCGGGTTTACATACTGGCATTCAGGCTACTATGGCCCGAGAGGTTGAGATGGGGACTTCTTATGAGTTGGTCGTGGAGATAGCACGGAGGATTGAGGGTGTGCATCAGTGTAGCGGGGAGCAGGTTATGAGAGATAAGCGGTTTAGATATTTTGGAGAGTTTAGAGGTGCTCCGTCTGGGGGCAGAGGTCAGTTCGTGAGAGGGCGGTCTAGCAGGCCCGCATATCCAGTACCACCGCCTCCTCGGCGGTGCTCCAGTGTGACCTTATTTCAGTGCTATACCAGAGAGTTCTTATCACCCACCAGCTATTCAGGGTTCTTCCAGTGGGTATTCAGGTCACCAAGGCCAGATTCTTAGTCAGCAGCCCATTGCACTAAAGAGTTGTTATGAGTGCGGGGATCCTAGTCACATGCGAAGATTCTGCCCCAGGCTTCAGGGTAGACCTGTGCAGCAAGGTCAACAGCCTATGATTACCGCACCAGTTGCTCCACAAGTCATCCGACCACCAAGAGGTGGAGGACAGGTGGGTAGGGATTGTCCTAGAGGTGGAGGTTAGCCTAGCGGGGGCCAGCCAGTTGGTGCTCCAACTCGGTTCTATGCTTTTCCTGCCAGACCAGATGTAGAGGCCTCAGATGCATTGATTACAGGTATTATTTCTATTTACGGCAAAGATGCCTCCGTATTATTTGATCCAGGGTCTACATATTCCTATGTGTCGTCTCTATTTGCTCAATTTCTGGGTGTTTCTCGTGAGTCCTTTAGTACTCTTGTTTATCTGTTCACTCATGTGGGCAATTTTGTTGTTGTGAATTAGATCTACCTATCCTGTATTATTTGTCACGCTCCAAAATCGAGGAGCGTGACCGGCGCTCAACCGAGTGAACCCGACCGAGCAAGCCTTTTAGATTCCTTCTACCCAAACTCATTCATCAATAAAGAGAATATATGTTTTCCTTAATTAAACAATAAAGTGGTCATGTCTGCAATTACCAATTTCTTACCATAAGTTTCACCATTTTAAAAGTCTCAAATGGACAAGTAATACAACCACAACATAGCATAGTTTGTCTTTTCCATCACCAATCCACAACCCACACTATGTCTACAGAGCCTCTATGGATAAAGAAGAGTACAATAATAATGCCGGCAACAAGGCCCCGGCTATACCTCAAACGGAATACACAAGGTACAAAAGATACATGACCCCAAGATGAAGTGAGGCTCACCAAGTCAGTTGGGAAGAAGGTGCACTGCTATCACCGATCAATATCTCCTGCTGTGGAACCACCTGCATTCATTGAAAGATGCAGCGCCCCCCGACAAAAGGGACATTAGTACTGTCGAATAGCACTAGTATGTATAACTAAACACCCTCTTAATAGAATTGCAAATAATACAAACAAGATTATGATAATATAAATGAAAACCTTAATCAACATCAAACCTCAATTTAGGATCACGACAGTGTTCAAATTAATTTCCATATCTCACATTGGGAGATCTTTAGTATCGATATACCATTGTCCACAATACCAGTACCACCGTGTTCTCAGTACGGAGTCCGATCACGACCCGATCGGCTAGGCCATCCATTAGGGACATCAACCACAATTACTCTCAATATCAATCATCGCATTTCATAATACCTTCAAATATCATCCTCATCGTTAAAAACAAATACAATTCAAATGAATGTGTGTAGTACACATGTGAGCAATTTGGAGTATAATGCACATACAGATATTTCACAACATTTGGCATAATAGCCTTAATTTAAACTTGACTTAAAGTCGAAACATTATAAATGCACAGCCCATATTTTAACATATCCTCAATTGGTAACATAACATGAATAAAGCATTTGGGATGCTTTTTGAAGATATTTCTTTCAACCCAATCTTACTCAGATTAGCCAAATTTATAATGAATCACTCGGGAATTACATAATTTACATGAATATCGTGGGGTTCAATTCTAAGAGAAGAGTTTAGCCAACATACCTCACTTGAGCTTCCTTACACTCTAAATGTTCCAGAATTCTTAGCAACTTTAATCTATCTTAGAAATATAACAAATTGAACCAAAATTAGGAAGATGATGATGGTTCTAGATCATTTGAGCATTTTATCAAACACTAGATATGCATTAAGGTTTCAAGATCCCTTTTATGGAGGATTCCATCATCCCACAACCTAATCTTTACCATTTTTAGCTTAACAATCTTTCTACACCCTTTGATAACACATGCATGTGAAATAACCAACCTTCTTGCCCAGAAATTATCTTGCTTATTATCCATTTCTACACAAAATTCGAAATTGAGGGTTAGAGTGTAGAATCTTACCTCTAGGATGAAGACCTAGTGAGTTTCCCCTTCTCAATCTTCCAAAACTCGGGCACGAATTGAAGAACAACTTTTGGAGAACACCTTCTCACTCTAGGGCACCCTCTATCACTCTAAAATGTCAGATAATAGCTCAAACATGACCCAAAGGGTGTATGTAACGAAATAGGGTTGGGTTTTAAAAACCCAATAATGGAGCTCCGGAACAGGTTCTGCGGTTACATATGCGACCGCATAATGGTTATGCGAACCGCATATCGGTCGCATAATTGGTTACAAAATAGCCAAAAGAACTGCCTGTGTATGCGGTCACTATGCTGTCCGCATAACTTTTATGCGGTCGCATAATGCACCGCATAACAGTTATGCTGTCGCATAGTCGACCGCATAGCTGCTTCCAGAATAGCCCTCTCCTGCTCACTTCTGTGGCCATTATGCGGCCCGCAGAGTGATTATGCGGTCGCATAATGGATCACATAAACACACTTTTCCGGCAAAAAATTTCCTTTGCTTTCCTGTGCATTGTTCAACCCAAAAAGTCCGGCACGTAAGCCTAGTCCGGCACCATTAAATATTATTTTCTTTGCACATTTTACCAGGCCTTACACTTAGGTACTTCGAAATTTTCCAGGGTGTTACATTCTCCCCCACTTAGGATCATTCGTTCTCGAATGAGGGTAAAATCCGTCATTAGCATCTTATGCAACTCAGTTTATTTCATACCACTTTCGAGCAGTCCCAAATTTGACTAACTTTCAAAATTTTCAAAACTTTCGCCAGAGTTTCCCTTGTAACTAGGCCTATCCACCTATCAGAGAGCCCCGGAAACACATCGTAACAGCATATACATATTCCAACGATGTAACATAATACAAAACAACACCAAATGTGGTCTCATAAGCAATATATATCCAGAAAGGAACACCCTTAATGCCAATTGTTCACATGATATAAAATTCATAAATAGTAAGTCTTGTAATGTTTTTCTAGATCACAATTTTAAATACATGGTCATTCAAACAAATAAGGATACTTTTTCTTCATTTCTCCCTCGGTCTCCCAAATAGCCTCTTCAACCTGTTGGTTTCTCCACAACACTTTCACGGAGGCAATTTCTTTATTTCTCAATTTTCGGACTTGCTGATCAATAATAGAAATCGAAATCTCTTTGTAAGTTAATTTCTCATTTACCTCAATGGTCTCAACCGGAACAATGAGTGTAGGATATCCAACTACTTTCTTCAACATAGACACATGAAACACCGGGTGTACTAATGACATCTCAGGTGGTAGCGCTCAGCCTTGTACGCCACCTCACCGATCCTCTGAATGATTTTGTATGGCCCGACATACCTCAGACTCAATTTCCCTTTCTTACCAAATCGCATTACCTCTTTCGTGGGGGAAACTTTCAAGAATACCCAATCATCTTCTTTGAACTCTAAATCCCTACGACGAACATCTGCATAGGATTTCTGATGACTCTGAGTACTCTTCAACCGCTCCTTAATGATTTTAACTCTTTCCATGGCCTGATGCACGAGGTTTGGCCCTATCAACTCTACTTCCCCAATTTTGAACCACCCAATGGGAGATCTACATCTCCTACCATATAAAGCCTCGAACGGTGCCATTTGAATGCTAGTGTGATAGTTATTGTTGTAGGCAAATTCTATGAGTGGCAAATGATCATCCCAACTACCTTTGAAGTCTAGAACGCAAGCACGCAACATATCCTCAAGCGTCTAAATAGTCCTCTCTGCCTTCCCGCCAGTCTGCGAGTAAACGGTTGTACTAAGATTCACCTGAGTACCCAAACCTTGCTGAATTTTCTTTCAAAAGTTAGAAGTGAATTGTGCCCCCCAATCAGAACCTGACTATTTCTTTGATATACAGCTGAGCATACTGCTCCGCTGTGTCGGTAGGATTAACCGAAAAAAAGTGTGATGACTTCGTGAGCCGATCCATAATCACCCAAATTGAGTCAAACTTGCACGAAGCGCGCGGTAATCCTACCACAAAGTCCATATTAATCATTTCCCACTTTCACATTAGAAGTTCAATGTTTTGTGCCAACCCACCAGGCCTTTGGTGTTCGGCCTTCACTTGCTGACAATTCGGACATCTTGCCACAAAGTCCGCCACAGTCCTCTTCATATCATTCCACCAATAGACTTCCTTAAGATCATGATACATTTTTGTAGAACCTGGATGCATGGAATACCTAGAAGTGTGAGCCTCGGTCATGATTCTTTCCCAAAGACCATCCACATTTGGAACACATAACCACCCTTGGTACCTTAGTGTACCATCATCCAAGCCGAGAGAAAAAGACATAGTCTTATGTTTATGAATACCCTCTTTCAATTGTGCCAACAATGGATCGTTGTATTGCTTCTATTTGACTTCCACAACAAGCGATGACTCAACCCTATTTTGCACAATTACCCCTCCTTCACCAGAGTCCACAAGACGAACTCCTAAACTAGCCAATCGGTGAACTTCCTTGGCCAATGGCCTTTTGTATGCCTCCAAGTGTGCTAAGCTACCCACAGATTGCCGGGTAAGAGCATCAGCCACAACATTGGCTTCTCTGGATGATATAGAATATTGATATCATAATCATTACGTATCTCATGACACCTTCTCTACCTTACATTCAATTTCTTTTATTTGCAAATATATTGAAAGATCTTTTGGTCTGTGAATATGTCTACCGGGACCCCATACAATTAATGACGCCAACTCTTTAATGTATAAATCACAACCGCAAGTACTAAGTCATGTGTTGGATTATTTTTCTCATGATTATTGAGTTGCCTAGAGGTATAAATGATCATCTTGCCATATTTCATCATTAGTGGAACATCTATATCAGATTTCTCTTTCATATGACCTCCAAGAAATTGAGTTCTACAAAAATTTCCTTGATACAGTTACAATCTTATTAGTACTTGAAACTTATTTTTTCAAATTTCTCAACAAAAGACATTACTAGGCCAGTTTTCTTATGGGACCATCTGTTTCAAATGAATAACATCTACTTGCTTGCGCGCACACCCTGATAACATCAACCTGCATGGCATTGCCTTAATATGTGAAGTAACATTGTGCTCAAGCCTTTCTTAGCCATACTCTTTCCTCATTATAAGTCTTATAGGATTTTAAGAAACCACTATACTTCCCTGGTGAACATTCTCACGATTCCTCTTTACTACTAAACACTTCCCAAAACATATATCGATACCCTTCATATATATTTAACCCGAACATGGCCTTTTCTGAAACCTGAGATCCTCCTAAATTCTTCAACGACGACTTCTTGTTTTCAATATAAGTGTAGGACTTAGTCCACCTGATTCCATCCTCGATGAGTAACTTACCTTATTCCCAGTATTGTAGTTACCAATAGTGTTTCCTGGTATTGCAACCTAAGAGCTATCATGTTAAACATGTTTGGTTCGTAACAAGTGTTCATCCTCTCTTAATCTGTTTCAAACATTTCCCCTTTGGTCTAGAAAATATGTTGATACTATATTTTCTTTGTGACTAGAGAATTCACTCCCATCTTATTTTGCCCTTAATTCATAGTTGACAACCTTATTATGCCACACACTTGTTTTCCTCCCATGAACTCGAAGTATCATTGTGTCTGGTTTGTTGAATTTATCACATCACCACTTCATCACCAGTAGTCTCACTTTCCAATGTAATATGTAGACATGAACTCTATCTACATATTTTAGTTGATATTCGGTGTCACTCAAGTCGGATGCATTACCGTTGATCCTTTATATCTTCTATTAACACTTGTGCTCTAGGCGAGTCCACCATTCTGATAGGAACTATTTTGCGATAACCATGACCATCTCAATTTATAAATTTTCCTCCAATTTGCTCGCCTCATTCTCCCTAGTTATTGAATAGTTATGCGCCCTTCCATACGTTACGTGGTATTTTCCCTTAGTTGGGAATTCATCCTGCTCGCCTCTCGACACTTGTTGGGATATCCGTGGGAAAGTGTGTTCATCCGTGTATCACTTAACACTTCCTTGCTTGTAAGATTCTTAAGAGACTCTCCATCAAGTACCGATGCACTCTTGGGTTATTATAACATCACATTTATCTTTCCCACTCATTTTGTCTTTATTAAAGCCTTAGAGGTTTAGCTAAATCGCAAATCCGTGATTAACTCATTCTAAAACCTCGCAACCTTTCACATTTGACCTATATTACTTCCTTGGGTTCCATTGTTCCTGACCCCTAACAAGTATAAAATCCCTTTATAAACATACTCTTAGTTTCTAGGATCGTTGACCCTGTCATTTACATTGCCATGTATGAAGAATTTACCTTCCTTAACCTTCCACCTTTTTGGGGTACTAGTGGTATATCATTAGCATATCCTTTCAGAGAATCATCCTACCCATTATCTCTTTTCTAGACTACACCTTTCTTCAACAAAATATTCAAACATCATAGCTACATGGTCTTACTCTTGTTTCATTGTATTTAAGTGGCCTCTCTATGGCCCTTCCTCCCCCACTTGGGGTGAATGATTCATATTTTGACACAAGTCTTGAATTTAGCAACTTCAAGGACATATGTCTCATGTCTCTATCCCTCATATATATGTTCGACTGTTAGGGAGATTTAAGTCACCATGGTATTAACCTCATACGTTCTCTACTCTTATTTAGCCACATAGGCTTGGGATCCAACTCCCTCATGTCAATATCCTTTTTGGAGTGTAACACCACTTCACACATTCCTAGGATTCTTATAACATTCATAGTGCTAGGGTCTTCTCATTGTGGGTTCAATCAACTCTTCTTTCATAACTTCTTGTCTCTCGTGAGAGACCTACACATTTATCATTACTCTCCAGGCCATGCCTTTCATATATCACGTGCCTATGTAACATGTTTGCATCCTAGAACCATATACATGGTTCCCACACTATCTACATGTACTAGTTAACCTTATGTCTCATTTATCACGTCACTGCCTCTTTTGAGGTGGGTAATCACTTCTAGCACTCTTCTCATATAAAGTATGCTCATGGTACGATATACTTGTCTCATATGTCATACTATTCATTCAACATGACACATGTTCCATCTGTTTAATATTCCAGCCTTTATCCTTTCGTCATGTCACATGACAGCATTACTTGGAATAAACCAAAAGAGCATTTAAACTTACCTTGAACCTCAACGCACTAGTTGGAGGAAGAACAGTTTCACAACCAGTTTCATCACACGATTAAGAATATCAAATAATGATAACATTCCTAAATGCCCATGTAGCTTCCTAATTATAGATGTGGTCGACAACACACCGATAATAAGGACTCTACTAGATACGGCTCCGAGACATCCTAGGACACTTTAAAACCTTATGCTCAGATACCAAGTTTGTCACGCCCCAAAACCGAGGAGCGTGACCGGCGCTCAACCGAGTAAACCCGACCGAGCAAACCTTTTAGATTCCTTCTATCCAAACTCATTCATGAATAAAGAGAATATATGTTTTCTTTAATTAAAAAATAAAGTGGTCATGTATGCAATTACCAATTTCTTACCATACGTTCCACCATTTTTAAAGTCTCAAATGGACAAGTAATACAACCACAACATAGCATAGTTTGTCTTTCCCATCACCAATACACAACCCACACTATGTCTAAGGAGACTTTATGGATAAAGAAGAGTACAGTGATAATGCCGGCAACAAGGCCCCGGCTATACCTCAAACGGAATACACAAGGTACAAATGATACATGACCCCCGGATGAAGTGGGGCTCACCAAGTTAGCTGGGAAGAAGGTGCACTGCTATCACTGATCAATATCTCCTGCTGTGGAACCACCTGCACCCATTGAAGGATGCAGCGCCCCCGGCAAAAGGGACGTAAGTATTGTCGAAGAGCAATAGTATGTATAACTAAACACCCTCTTAATAGAATGACAAATAATACAAACAAGATTATGATAATATCAATGAAAACCTTAATCAAAATCAAACCTCAATTTAGGATCACGACAGTATTCAAATTAATTTCCATTTCTGATATTGGGAGATCTTTAGTATCGATATACCATTGTCCACAATACCAGTACCACCGTGTTCTCAGTACGGAGTCCGATCACGACCCGATCGGCTAGGCCATCCATTAGGAACATCAACCACAATTACTCTCAATATCAATACCACCGCTTGTAACAAGGAGTCCGATCACGACCCGATCGGCGAGGCCATCCATTAGGGACATCAACCACAATTACTCTCAATATCAATAAAACCGTTGTTAACACGGAGTCCGATCACGACCCGATCGGCTAGGCCATCCATTAGGGAGATCAACCATAATTACTCTCAATATCAATCATCGCATTTCATAATACCTTCACATCTTTTCATTTCATTGGCACTTGTGGCCATAATTGTAAGATCATTCTTGGCACGTTGGCCATATTTAGTATTTCATGCTCACCTTATCAATTTTAAATATCATCCTCATTATTAAAAACAAATACAATTCAAATGAAGGTGTGTAGTACACATGTGAGCAATTTAGAGTATAATGCACATAGAGATATTTCACAAAGTTTGGCATAATAGCCTTCATTTAAACTTGACTTAAAGTCAAAACAGTATTAATGCACAGCCCATATTTTAACACATCATCAATTGGTAACATAACATTAATAAAGCATTTGGGATGCTTGTTGAAGATATTTCTTTCAACCCAATCTTACTCGGATTAGCCAAATTCATAATGAATCACTCGGGAATTAAATAATTTACATGAATATCGTGGGGTTCAATTCTAAGAGAAGAGTTTAGCCAACATACCTCACTTGAGCTTCCTTACACTCTAAATGTTCCGGAATTCTTAGCAACTTCAATCTATTTTAGAAATATAACAAATTGAACCAAAATTAGGAAGATGATCATGGTTCTAGCTCATTTGAGCATTTTATCAAACACTAGATGTGCATTAAGGTTTCAAGGTCCCTTTTCTGGAGGATTCCATCATCTCACAACCCAATCTTTATCATATTTAGCTCAATAATCTTTCTACACCTTTTGATAACACATGCATGTAAAATAACCAACCCTCTTGCCCAGAAAGTATCTTGCTTATTATCCATTACATAAAATTTGAAATTGAGGGTTAGGGTGTAGAATCTTACCTCTAGGATGAAGACCTAGTGAGTTTCCCTTCTCAATATTCCAAAACTTGGGCAAGAATAAAAGAACAATTTTTGGAGAATACCTTCTCACTCTAGGGCACCCTCTCTCACTCTAAAATTCAGATAATAGCTCAAAAATGACCCAAAGAGTGTATTTAACGAATTAGGGTCAGGTTTTAAAAACCCAAATATGGAGCTCGAGAACATGTTCTGCCGGACCGCATATCGGTCGCATAATTGGTTACAAAATAGCCAAAAGAACTGCCTGTGTATGCGGTCACTATGCAGTCCGCATAGCAGTTATGCGGTCACATAGTCGACCGCATAGCTGCTTCCAGAATAGCCCTCTCCTGCTCACTTCTGCAGCCATTATGTGGACCGCAGAGCAATGGACCGCATAAATGCACTTTTTCGGCAAAAAATTTCCTTTACTTTCCTGTGCATTGTTCAACCCAAAAGGTCCGGCACGTAAACCTAGTCCGGCACCATGAAACATTATTTTCTTTGCAAATTTTACCAGGCCTTATACTTAGGTACTTCGAAATTTTTTGGGGTGTTACATTATTACATTCTGTGGTTATGAAACTAGAGCAGATTTCCTATTGCTTGAGATGACCGACTTTGAAATCATCCTGGGCATAGACTGGTTATCTCCATAGCATGCCATCCTAGATTGCCATGCCAAGATTGTTACCTTGGCTATTCCAGGATTACCTACGTTGGAGTGGAAGGGTTCATCTGTTAGTGCATCTAATCATATTATTTCTTTTATGAAGGCTCAACACATGGTTGAGAAGGGTTGTTTAGCTTATCTAGCCTATGTTTGGGATACTACTGTCGAGACTCCGACTATTGATTCAGTGCCTGTAGTTCGGGAGTTCTCTAATGTATTTCCTTCAAATCTTTCAGGCATGCCACCTGATCGTGATATTGATTTTTGCAATGGATTGGCTCCAGATACCCAGCCTATATCTATCCCACCGTATTGCATGGCTCCAAAATAATTGAAGGCGTTGAAAGAACAACTTGAGGAGTTACTAGCCAAAGGGTTCGTTAGACCGAGTGTATCGCCTTGGGGTGCACTGGTATTATTTGTGAAGAAGAAGGATGGACCGATGCGAATGTGTATTGATTATCGTCAATTGAACGAAGTCATTATTAAGAAGTTTTATTGATTATCGTCAATCCCTTCGCAGGTGCGAAAACGTGCTTGGACAAAACCTTAAAAACGGACGAGGCTCAGTTCATTTTTAGTCCGTTTTTCTTCCATGTTTGGGTGATTTCAGAGCTTTTTGAGAGGGGATTTCAACTAGAAATTGGAAGGTAAGTTAATTCTACACACCTTGAGTTAAATACATAGATTATGGGTAGATTATAACTGGTAAATCTCAGAAATCAAGGGTTTAGATGAAAAACCTAGCTTTGTATAAAAATGAGATTTTAACCACGAAAATGGTTATGGATTTGGATAGAAATTATATATTTGAGTTCTTGTGATTATGGGTAACGTTTTCCTCCGAAAATTTCCAAAATCCAGGCATGTGGGCCTGGGGTGAATTTTAGGAATTTTACCATTTTGGATAGGGTAATTTATTTAATAGATAAATTTCGAATTATTGATCATGTATTAATTATTTTATATAACTTTTGGATAGTTTCGGATTTTTCGGCATCGAATTGAGGTTTTACGCGACATTTGATCGGAAAAGTTGACTTTGAAATAAGTTAAGTCTCTTGTCTAATCTTGTGAGGGGAATGTACCCCATAGGTGATTAAATTAATAATCGTTGCTAATTGTGGAGGGCTACGTATGCACGAGGTGACGAGAGTCCGTGCGTAGCTACTGTTTATGCTAAAGTTCGAGTAGTTTAGGACTCAAATCATGAATTACTTATGTAAATTGTATTCTTTATTTAATTAAATTATTTGAAATATATTGTGAATTGTTAGGGAAATATAGTAAAAGATGGAAATCTAATATACTTAATTTTACTGTATAAATTACTTAATTGTTAAAAGAAATTATGCATCCTCTCGTATTAATCTATCAATAAATAAACTCTCCTTCCATAGGTACATAAGAAAATGTCCTCCCTTCTTGTGTAGCAGGTCAAATGCCTCGGCCGTATAGATGCATCTATGGATCGCGCCGCACGTCCCTCGGCAGTGTACACGACACTCTGGATCGGGCCGTACTACCTCGGCAGAAATTGTGCCTAATAATAATAATTACACGATACCTTGATATTTTAATTGCACCTTGTGAATTTAATTAATAGATTTGGAATTGTTGCATTTGATGGAATTTAATTATTTCTGTTGGTTAATTAAAGTTATTGTTAACTCTGTGAATCATGTTGATTTAAATATTTCTATTCTTATTTTAATTATTATTATTGACCTTATTGAGTGTCAAAGTCAACCATCTCGTCTCTACCTCTTCGAGATTAGGCTCGATACTTACTGGGTACACGTTGTTTACGTACTCATGCTACACTTGCTACACTTTTGTGCAGGACCTGAGACAGGTGCTACAGTTGGACATATCGGCGCGCACCCACGATATCCAGAGGCTTAGTGGTGAGCTTCCCTTCTGAGCCATTCTGCAGCAACCAGTACTCCTTCCTGAAATGTTTATTCTGTCTATTTTATTCCAGACAGTATTTGGAATTTTTGTTTAATCTACTTGTGACACCAGGTCTTGGCACACGCTCTAGTAGAATGTTGGATTTAATTATTTTCTTGGTTATTTTAATTTTCTTATCAAATTTTTTCTTATTGTCTTAATTCTTGCAATTAAGAAGAGCTTAATTATTCGATTAATTTTAAAAGGACTGAATATATGTTTAAATTACTAGTTGGCTTGCCTAGCTGTAGTGTTGGGTGTCATCACGGCCTATAGGTGAAATTGGGCTGTGACAACTAGATTCTATACTTGTGTTGTATATCATTTGTGGGAATTATTGGAATACTTGAATAATAAGGTTCTTGCGGGTTTATTGCACTATCATTGGCTTGGAAAGTTGTGATTGGGATTCATTTGGAATATTCATTTAAACACTCTCCTTGACGTTATTTATGCTTCCTGCCTTGTTTGTCATTAATATACATATGCTTGGTAAGGAAGAGAGTAAAGCAAGAAGGGTGATGTCGTGCCTTTGTTTATACATTATCATGTGAGGGAGAGTGTAAAGCATGAAGGATGATGTCGTGCCATATTATTGAGAGTAAAAGCACGAAGGGTGATGCCGTTCCATATTATTGAGAGTAAAAGTATGAAGAGTGATGTCGTGCCATATTATTAAGAGTAAAAGCACGAAGGGTGATGTTGTCCCATATCATTGAGAGTAAAAGCATGAAGGGTAATGCCGTGCCATATCATTTGTGAGTAAAATCACGAAGGGTGATGTTGTGCCATATCATTTGTGAGTAAAAATACGAAGGGTAATGCCGTTCCATTTTATTTATATTATCATGCTTTAAATTATAGAGTTCATGACACGATGGGTATTTCCGTGCAGGTGAGGGAGAGGGGCATGCATTATGTTATGATATCGTTTCTTTGTGCAAACGTTCATGACGTTACATTGAGCTGTTATTGTTATATTTATGGTTCTTATGTGACTTGTCGTTAATGCCATGTTCTTGTTCTTTATCTTGTTTGTTATTGTGTTACTCATGCCTTCTACTTGCTAAACTTGCAAATACCATGCCTACTTCCTGCTGTCACAATTATATCTTTGTCGTATCTATTTTGGTTGCACTTAGTACCGTGTTAGTCATTCATGCTTCTACTTGTTAACGCATAAAGATCATGTGTTCCCCTCTTATTCGTTATATTTGTATTTATGCATCCACCATACTAGTTAGTTGAAGTTACATTCCTTTTCCTGATTGTTGTCATCACCTCTATACTTTCCGCCTAGTCTGTTACTGATGCCCTTATGTACATTCCCGTTCATTATTGCTACTTGTGTATTTCTTACTTTATCATTACTGTTATCGGCATTTCTGCCATCCGGTTGGTACTGTTGTATGCATATTTGGTAAGGATGAGATAAATGCATGAAGGGTGTTGCCGTACAATTGACTTAATATCCGAGTATATTTCTCAGAGTGGGTAAATTTTGGGGGGACTATTGTAGTTTATTGGTTTCTCTCTAAAGAAAAGATTGGTTGAGATATTGGAAATTGTTGAATTGTGATCTCTTCTAGTACTCTGTTATTGTTTTGTACATTCGATTGGTGTACTCTATAATGTTATACTGTAGTATAGTTCTATTGCTAGATTTCGGTACAGATTTTTATTAGTGAGCATCATTTTACTAAAAAGCCTCGTCACTACTTCCACAAGGTTAGACAAAATACTTACTGGGTACATGGGGTCAGTTGTACTCATACTACACTTCTGCACGTTGCGTGCAGACTTTTGAGCAGAGCTGCTGGTGATCTCGGGAGATAACCTTGAAGATGTTCGTGCTTTCCGGATATAGCTTCCACTTGTCCTTGGTGGCTTTAGATTTTGTTAATCTGTTTATGTAGCTTTCAAACAGATCGTATAATTATTTGTATCAGCTTTGTAAATTCTAAGTCGTAGAAGCTCATAATTTGTACTACCAGTTCTTGGGTTAATTTGTAAAAGTTCAGATAATTCTTCTTTATTTTCCTACAAATTCATTTTTATTGGATTGATTGTTAGTTGTCTTACCTAGCGGGTCAAGTTATATGCCATCACGACTAGTGATTTTGGGTCGTGATAGGAGCCCATAATCAAGTGGAAGAAACAAGAAGTCAAGATATCGATCGTGCAACAAGGTTTACAATTAGTTGTTCTTGGGAAATTTTCTTATGGGAAGCCTGTGATTAATTAATTACGTAAAGTCATCCATATTCAATGTGAACTGAAGGTAGCTTGTTCTATAGGATTAATTGAAGATAACCATATATTGATTCGACTGTCTTTAATAGAGGATTATGTTCATCTTCTATCGAAGCCTGCTTTTTATCTGAAAGCTTAAGGTGTTATGTGGCAAATAAGGTATACGAAGTGGAATCCATAGTGGAAACATGACGAAGAAACACCAGTTGTTGTAGTCCGGATTAGCTTTCCAACATTGCCACCTAACTTCTTTGATAAGGAATTTATTTTTTCATTGGCAAGTGTTGTTGGCAATCTCTTACATATTGATCTTGAAACTCAAAATGGCACTAGGCCTAGCTGTGCAAAAGTGTAGGTGGAAGTTAATTTGTCATCTAAGTTCCCTCAACGAATTAAAATAGTTGAGGAGGAGGATGAGTCTGGGCCTGTGGAATTTAAATGGATCAGAATAAAGTGCGACTACATGGCTAAATATTTCAAGACTTGCAAGAAAAAAGGTCACAATGAACTTGATTGCTCGGTAATTCACCCAGAATTACACAAAAGATTTAATGAAGTTGTTGAGGGAGGAACTACTAGAAAGGAAGGAGTTGGTACTTCAGCTAACACTAAAAAGGTTTTAACTAGTGGAAAGGTGTTGGGAAAGCCCATTACTAATCCTGCAAGAAAAGAGTGGATGCAAAGGAGGAAGAACAAATATCAAAGGGATAAGAATGGTCACATTATTGAGAATACTAAGGAGCAGGCAGTAGACAATATGAAGGGAAAGGACAAGGTGGAGGCGGTAGTTACAAAGAACAAGTTTGATGCATTCGAGGTGGAGGAAATTGATCGACCAATGTTACAAATTACCAATAGAAAAGAATAGAGTAATGGCAAAGAAAAGGAAAGACAGCAGTTGATAAATGATACCAACAAGGAGAAGGAGAGGAAGCAGCTGGAAAATCCAAAGAAATCCAATACAAGTCCTAAATAAACTGGGATTACTAATGGTGCGGCTAAAGATATTAACCCTAATTCTAGTGCTACAGGGAGTGGGGTGGATACACAAAAAGAAAGGGAGTGCGGCTAAAGATATTAACCCTAATGCTATTAATATGACAACTAACTATTCGTGCCAAGAAATTCTCTCACAAACTATGAGAAGTGATCCTAGGGAAGTTGAGTCAAGTGGAGCGACAAACGATGGTTCTGCATTATGGAGTAATGAAGTTGAGCTAATAAAAGAGCAGGCTAGAGCTAATTACCCTGACAAAGTTGCTTCTTAAAGGGTGAATGTATAGGAAAAGAAGGCTCACCTAAATACATAAGATGCTACGGTAAACCCTAGTACAAAAACTAGGGTTGAAGGTAATTCTGATTTTGATGATCAACAAGTCATACTACCAATTGGAGTCGATAAAGGAACACCAATAGTAGCTGGAAAAGCTGGAGATTCAAGTGCAGCAACAACACCTAAGCAACAGGGCAATGGAACAGTAAACCCTAGTGCAACTAAGAAGATGTTATTAAATGTTGAGGGTGTTCCGGTGGGTGTTTTAGCTAGGGAGTAGGTTGGTAATGTTGATGCAGAGGGTTTACATGATACAGTGAGGTCAAACACTCAAACAGTTGGTGGCAAGACCCTTCATCCCAATGGAACAGTAATTTCTTCAAACACATCTATAGTGAACCCTAGTTTGGAATCCATCTATGACTTACAATTCAAGATGTTGCAGCAATATTTGGGAGATGGAAATCACAATGATATGGTGACGAAGGAGACAAATGGAGAAGAGCCTCAGAATGCTATTGTACCACAAGCAAAAAGTGATATTGAACCAAGTCTTGTTGTTTGTGCTTCTGAAATTGGCAAGCCAATGCAAATTCAGATTAATGTACATTTGAAAACACCAATATAAGTACTACATGATCTTGTTACTCATAATGTTGCACCAGTGTATATTCAGCAGGCAATGGGTGACCATGAGCAATTTGAGGAAGAAGGTGATGATGAATCAACAGCTGGAAACTTCAAGGCAGTAGCAAGGGAAGCTGACTTGTCACCTAGGCCTGGAGATAAGAGTGGTAAGAAGGGAAGAAACAAGGCCAGAACAAAGAGAACCCTCAACCTAAAAGAATCCTGCCCAGAAGGGTAGCCTCACAAACCAAATGATGATCAAACTCTGATTTGGAACGTAAGGTCTGTGAATATACAACAAAACTTTCAGAGTGTCATTAATATGTAAAGAGAACATGGTTTCTTCATTGTTGCACTGATGGAACCTTTCCAGAATCGTAGACACATTCAAAGGTACAATAGGAGTTTAGGTATGGAAGCTGTTATGTCAAACATTAATGGTAAAATTTGAATGTTCTTTGATATTATTGTATAATGGGAATTATTGATGGACATTGAGCAGCATGTTACTATTAGGGTGTATCATCAAGACATTGGTAAGCATATCATCATGACCTTTGTGTATGCTAAATGTTCATCACTTGAAAGATTGGAAATGTGGGACTATTTGTACTACTTAGCTAGTGATATGGACCTGCCTTGGGTAGTTGGAGGTGATTTCAATGTGGTCTTACATGGAGATGAAAATATAGGAGGTTTGCTAGAATATCCACCCGAGTATGAAGACTTTGTCTTTTGTGTGAATTCTTGTGATTTGTTTGATCTTGGATACAAAGGAAACCCATTTACATGGTGGAATGGTAGACCAAATGCAGAATGCATCTTTAAGAGACTGGATAGGATCTTTGTTAATCTTCCTTTCCAGACTCTCTTCCCAAATACTGAGGTGGAGCACCTTATAAGGATTGGCTCTGATCATACCTCTTTGTTGATGAGTTGTGGGGAAGAGGCTATGCAGTTTGTTAAACCATTTAAGTTCCTCAACTTCTGGACTAAACATGACACTTTCAAAGATGTGGTAAAGCAGAATTAGTGGCAGACTTTGTTAGTGTTCATTTTTTAATGTTCAAATAGAAGTTGAAGAGAGTGAAAATTGCCCTATTTCAATGGAGTAAACTTACATTTGGCGATATCTTCAAGCAGCTACCTATTGCAGAGGATATTGTCAGTGTTAAGGAGATGCTATTTGAAGAGGTTCCAACAATTGAGAATATGATTGTGCTTCAACAGGCACAAGCTGAATTGAGGAAGTACCTTAGCATTGAAGAGCAGTACTGATTAAAAAAAAGGCAGGAATGAACTGGTTTGCTAAAGGTGATAGAAACACAATATTCTTTCACAATCATAGAGAAACTACAACTCAAAAGAATTTAGAATGGTAATGTTGATTGGTTTGAATCCCAAGATCTTATGGCTAATGTTGCAGTGGAGTTCTTTCAAAAACAGTTCACACAGGATTCAAAATCTTATGGCTAATGTTGCAGTGGAGTTCTTTCAAAAACAGTTCACACAGGAAGGGGATACTGCAAGCTTTGAGTTACTTAAAAATGTACCTAGTATGGTGACTATTGATCAGAACCTGGAGTTGTGTAAGTTTCCTACCATAGAAAAAGTCAAGAGTGCAGTATTTGCGTTAAGTGGTGATAGTGCAAGTGGACCTGATTTCTTTACTGGATTGTTCTATCAACACTGCTGGGACATGGTGGGAGAAGACATCTTCAAGCTGCTATAGGAGTTCTATGGAGGGGCATCTTTTCCAAAATCCATAACACATACTAACCTTGTGTTGCTGCCTAAGAAACCACAAGTGCAAACATTCTCATACTTAAGGCCTATAAGTCCAAGTAACATAATCAACAAGGTAATTTCTAGGGTGTTACATGACATATTGGAGAGGATACTACCATAATTGATCTCTCCCAACCAATCTAGCTTTGTGAAAGGAAGGAGTATATTTGAAAACATATTGCTAACTCAGGAGATTATCACTGATATAAGGTTGAGAGGGAGGCCAGCTAATGTGGTGATCAAGCTTGATATGGCAAAGACATATAATAGGGTGTCTTGGAAATACCTATTGCATGTGTTGAGGCAAAATGGGGTTTGCTAAGCATTTTATCAGCATGATATGGAACTTATTGGCCAATAATTTGTATTCAGTACTAATCAATGGTCAAGATTCAGGATTTTTCAAGTCCAATAAAGGGGTGAAACAAGGTGATCCTTTGTCTCTAGCATTGTTCATTCTGTCTGCAGAGGTGCTATCAAGATCACTGAATAAGCTATTTGAAGACAACAGATTTATAGGATTTGAAATGCCAAAGTAGACTGATCTATTAAACCACTTGGCTTATGCTGATGATACAATAATTTTTGCTTCTGCTAACCCTTACTCTTTAGGTAAAATGGTTGAAGTGCTCACACTGTATGAACAAACTTTTCGCCAGCTAATTAACAAGACAACGAGCTCTTACTATATGCATACAAAGGTGGAAAAGAAGTTAGTTGATTCTGTTGGTGCCATAACTGGATTTAAAAAGGGTAAGTTACCATTTACTTACGTAGGGTGTCCAATCTTTTACACAATGAGGAGGAAGGATTACTACAATGATCTTATTAAGAAGGTGAAGGCAAATCTATACTCTTGTAAAGGGAAACTACTGTCTTTTGGAGGCAAAGCTACTCTTATAACTAGTGTGCTTCAAAGTTTACCTACTCACATCCTGTTAGTATTGGATCCTCCTGATAATGTTCTTGAACATTTGCACAAGATATTTGCTAGATTCTTTTGGAGTATTAAGGAAGAAGGCAGAAGTAGGCACTGTACCAAGTGGCTAAATTTGTGGCTCCCTAAGGAGGAAAGTGGATTAGGGTTCAGATCTCTGTTTTATGTTTCCAAAGCCTTGTTTTCCAAGTTATGGTGGAGGTTTAGGACTTCTAAATCATTGTGGTCCAACTTCATGTGGAATAAATATTGCAAGAAGGAACTTCCTATTGTGGTGCAATTTAGAGAAGGTTCCCATGTGTGGAGGAAAATGTTGAAAGCAAGAGAAGAGGTTGAACATTAAATTCTATGGGAAATGAATAGGGGTTCCACAAATATTTGGCATGAAAATAGGATTGGAATTGGAGCTTTGTATCACGTTGTCCCCATAGAGTTCAATATCAATGAAGATTATAAGAGGTGGCATATTTGAGGACTCGGAATGGATGGAATGATCAACTTCTCGATCAAACTTTTCCAGAAGGCATAGCTAAGCACATATGGAAAGAAGTATACTTTGATCATACTGATGAGTACTGGGATACACCTAAGTGGATGCCAACAGTGTCAGGTAAATTTACAGTTGGTAGTGCATGGAAAATCTTGAGGAATAGGGCTCCTACAAATTCGGAATACAAATTATTATGGACTAAAGGTTTACCTTTTAAAATATCTTTCTTTCTTTGGAGATTATGGAAAGGAAAGGTTCCAACAGATGACTTATGGAGGAGAAGTAGATATCTCACTGTTTTTAAATGTTGGTGTTATTTACCTCCACAAAAGGAAACACTTCGGCATATTTTCCTTACAAGTCCTACTGCTTGTAGAGTGTGGAAGGTCTTCTTGCAGGCTGTTGGTATGATGGTGAACTTGGTGCAGAGGGCATAATGGAGTACTGATTGTTGTGCTAAGCTCAGGCCACTGTTCCAAGATGCCCCAGCCATTATTTCTTGGGAACTTTGGAAGATTACGAATACTATGAAGCATGGAGGAGGTACTGTCTCTCTTAATAAGGTGGTGCATGAGGTTTAAAACACTACATTACCTTGCTAGAGTAAGGTATCCTTAGCTACCAAATATCCCTCTACTTTGGCCCAATATGGTTAGATTGTTTGAAGGCTATAAGCCTTACGTTGTTACTAAAAGAGTTACCTAGCAGTTGCCTTATGAGAGATGATTCAAGTGCAATACTGATGGTGCTTCTAGGGGGATCCTGGGCAAGCGCATATGGTTTTTGTCTGAGGGATGATGCTGGAGATGTGGTGTTTGCGAAGGCAGAAGAGATAGGGCTTTCAACTAATATAGTAGCTGAGGCAAAGGCAATAATGGAAGGGTTTTCTTATAGTGTTCATATGTAGCCGCATCCTCTCATCACTAAGACTGATTCATTGGTGATAAATAAGATTATTGAGGGTGAATGGGATGTACCTTGGAGTATTGGGAAAGAAGTGAAGAAGATTAAGAAGATGAATGAGCATTTTAATGTGATCTTTCAGCATGTTTTAAGGGAAGGCAATGTTGTGGCAGATATTTAGCTAACCTTGTGTTTTCTTTTGTAGTACAATAGCATTTCAATCATTATATGAATTCCCTAATGCAGGAAAGACACTAATCAACCAAGACAAGTCCCAAATCCCTAATCTTAGGGTTACGGTTGCAAGAAAAATAGCACATGATTGATGGTTATTATCATGAGTATGTTGTCTGCCTATGATGGCTTCAAAGTTGGTTTCTTCTGTATAGGGAAAGATATCATCTAGTGGTATTAGCATGGAAACATGCTCAGGCTAGAGGTGGTTGGACACTTTATGGAATCGCTACTGCAGGAAGGCAACTCTTTAGGTTATACACAATGATACAAAGTGAAGTATTCTTAACATATAGGTATAGTTGGTTGACTATCTTTGGACACAGTTGTGTGTATTGTGTACATGTGATATCAAAGGTTTGTACTAAGGTATTCAACCATGGAAATCTTGGATTACTTACACTGATTGTGCTGGAATTTGTTGGACAATTTAAGTACTGTATGGGTCTGTATCATTTCTCAGTGGTATTAGCATTTTATAATGCTCATTATGGGGATGGTATATCACCATATGTGAAGATATTGTCCTGCTTGTTTTGGATTATAGATAACCCTATGTGTGCAACTGTTTGGTTGTTGGAATTTGACTATGCACGACTAGGTTACAAACTATATTGGATCATGTTGGTGTGTATTGTCTCATGCCTATTACTGGGTCTCCCCTTTCTTCTTATTGTATTGAAGATGTCCTATATGTTGTGGTGTAGCTATTGTGTATTCATCCATGCCTTCTTCTTTAGATTGCAAAAACCGGTGCCTGGTGAGAGCTTTTCTTGCAACTGGTGTGTGGATACATAGGCATCATTATCAGCTGGAAATCTTTGGTTACAGACTTTGTAATAGTTATATTTCATTTGTTCATTTCTATACTTGTAATAGTTATCTTTAGCACGCTGCTTTCTTCTTTTATTTGGACAAATTGTAAGACTTGGACCCAGTTTGGGATTTATTATATATATATATATATAGTAGCTACTAGGTGCATAGCCTAGTAGTATATTTGCTATAAAAAAGCTTATTATTCATGGGACACGTTGTAACACGTATATCAATGCAATATACTCTTATTCTCTCTGTTCTTTTTTTGTTCATCAGTTCTCCATTATTATGAGCTCGAGATCGAAGGCATGCATTTCATTAAGCCATTAGTGAGTTTGGGATCACTCTCACTATTGGTTTGACAATTTATTATATCCTTTATCTGTTTAATCTAACGTCATCAATTATTTGTATTGAACTAATTCGCATATCCTTAAAACCACATATAAATTTAATTTTTATCCATTTTTTAGGGTAAACAGTTTAGCGCCCACTGTGAGGCTAAAGATAATAGTGAAAATTTGGTACAAATTTCCATATCGCACTCTGATGTATGCTTGTTCTTTGAGATTTTAATTTCAGGTAAATTTAAGAATGTCAAACTCTTAATCTACTCACTTGAACATTGATGTTGAATCTGGCCACCATGAACAACAATATAGTGCCCAACAATGAGTTTTCCCCTATTAACCTCATTGGAGCCCTAGTCGCAGACCCAGTCAATGCCAACTCCCATGTTGCGATCGACGCTAACTTGCCCACCGACCCAGAAAACAATGTTCGTGGAGAAGTCAATTGGATCAATTTGCGGGTGATTTTCGAAATGTTACAAGCTCAACATGTGGCAATAGCCCAACTATAGAACCAAAGCCACGCTCCCAGCGGAGTTGCGCCCGAACCATCCCGGGAGAACACCCGAAGAAATGAATAAAACTTGAAAAGGCCAGGCGAAGTTGAAGTCGGGAGAAGCTGAAGCCAGGGCCAGCCCCGAAATAATAAAGATGATTAAGGAACTGACGAAGCGGGTGGAATCGGGGGAAAAGAAGATCTAAGCCAACGAAAAAACGTAGAGACCTATAACTCTAGGGTTGATCAGATCCAAGGAGCACCCCCGATATAGAATGGCATGGATTCCAAAAATTTTGTCCAAAAGCCTTTTCCTCCAAGTGAAGCTCCGAAACCAATCCTAAAGAAGTTCTGTATGCCCAAAATTCTGAAGTACAATGGAAAACCTGATCCAAATGAACTTATGATCTCCTACACGTGTGCCATCAAGGGGAACGATTTAGAAGATGACGAAATCGAATCCGTTCTGCTAAACAAGTTCGGAGAAACCTTGTCAAAAGGAGCCATGATATGGTATCACAACTTCTCCCCTAATTCTATTGATTCGTTTGCTATGCTTGTAGATGCCTTTGTAAAGGCGCACGCCGGGGCCATCAAGGTTGAGACCCGGAAGTCAGACATTTTCAAAGTGAAGCAAAGAGATAACGAGATGCTCAAGGAGTTTTTGTCAAGGTTTCAAATGGAATAGATGGATTTGCCTCCGGTCGCGGACGATTGGGTCATTCATGCCTTCATCCAAGGACTTAACTCCCAAAGCTCATTGGCTTCGTAGCAACTGAAACAAAATTTGCTAGAATACCCGGTAGTAACTTGGGACGACATTCATAACATGTACCAATCAAACAACAGGGTCGAAGACGATCAGCTCGGGGGCCCTTCCGGATCTATTTATCCTGCCAGAACTAGTGACAGACCCAAAAGAGTCATTGATCATGAACCAAGGACAAATAAAGACCAGTATCATCTATATAACGGAGATCGAAGAGGTAATGGGCCTGGACGCAACCATGTGAGAAATGAAAAAAGGAATGATCGGGGCCACAATAGTTAGGGACTCATGAGTAAGAACGGTTTCGATAGGCCACTCGAGACCAGGGTGGCACTGAAATTATCGGAATATAACTTCAGTGTCGATGTCGCTAACATCGTGTTCACCATCAGACGAATAAAAGATACCAAATGGCCTCGACTATTGCAGTCTGATCCTGCCAAAAGGGACCCCCATCTAATGTGTAAGTATCATGGCACTCACGGCCACAGAACCGAAGGAATGGTTAAGAATGGTTAAGAATTTCTGAGTGATCAAGCCAAAAATCACTTTAGGAATAGGGACTCCAACAAGCAGACCGAGCAAGAGAAACCCCAACATGTCATTAACATGATCATTGGTGGAGTTGATGTCCCCTAGGGGACTATGCTAAAGCACACTAAGGTGTCTATTACAAGGGAAAATCATACTCGAGATTATATACCGGAGAGGACCATATCTTTCAACGACGAGGACGCCGAAGGAATCGTGCAACCACATAATAATGCGCTGGTAATATATGTACTCATAAATAAATCTCGAGTTAAGCGTGTGTTAATTGATCCAGGTAGCTCAGGCAATATCATCAGATCGAGGGTCATAGAACAACTGGGTCTGTAAGACCAAATAGTGCATGCAGTCTGAGTTTTAAACGAATTCAACATGGCATATGAAACTACTAAAGAGGAGATAACCCTGCTAGTAAACACCACCGGGGCCATTCAGGAAACAAAGTTCTATGTGATTGAAGGACATATGAGATATAGTGCTCTATTCAGAAGGCCATGGATTCACAACATGAGGGTAATACCCTCGACACTGCACCAGGCATTAACATTCCCCACACTGGGAGGGATCAAGACAGTTTACGGAGAATAGCCACCTGCAAAAGAAATGTTCGTGGTCAATGAGGTGACCCTGATATTCGTGCTCTCGACATCAATGAATTCGGATTCGGTTAGGAAGGAAGAAACAAAATAGCAATCACCGACATCGGCCCTCATCGAACCACAGAAGCAAGAGATAGGTGAGGATAATGATTACAGAGTTCCTAGGTCGTTCATAGTCCCTGATGATTCCGATGCCACCAAGTCGACGGTCGAGGAGCTGGAGCAAGTCATGTTGATCGAACATTTTATCGATCGGAAGGTATACCTAGGCGCGGGGTTGACTCTCGAGATCAGGTAAAAACTCATTATTTTTCTTATAGATAACGTTGATTATTTTTCTTGGTCCCATTTAGATATGAAAGGGATCCAACCAGAAGTAACTACTCATAAGCTAAGGTTGGACCCAAAGTTCCACCTGGTTAAACAGAAATGGAGGCCTCAGAGCAAAGTCAAGCATGCGTTCATCAAAGACGAGGAAACCTTCGACATACTAAAAGAATACAATATGAAGCTGAACCCAAAGAAATGCGCGTTCGAGATCGGATCCGAAAAGTTCCTTGGATTCATGGTGTCTAATCGAGGGATCGAGATCAATCCCGACAAAATAAAAGCTATAGAATATATCACTGTGGTGGCCAAGGTTAAGGCCGTTCAGAGGCTAATCGAGCGCGTAGCCGCCTGGGATGATTCATATTGAGATCCTCTGATAAGATTCATCGGTTCTTCTCGTTATTAAAGAAAAAAAATAACTTTTCACGGACCCCGGAGTGCCACCAGGCTATGGCAGAACTCAAACGGCACCTTTCGAGTCCACTTTTGCTCCATACTCCGAAGACAGACGTGCAGTTGTACCTGTACTTAGCGGTATCCAAGATAGCTGTAAGTGGAGTCTTAGTTGGGGAGGAGGAAGGTACGCAATTTCCTATCTATTAAGTTAGTAGAACCCTAGGAGAGGATAAAAAAGGTACCCTCACTTAGAAATATTGGTGCTGGCTTTGCTAAGTGCCTCCAGAAAGTTGAACCCATACTTTCAATGTCATTCCATATGCGTTGTAACTTCTTATCTGTTAAGGAACATAATGTACAAACTCGAGCTCTCGGGACGATTGGCCAAATGGACCGTAGAAATTAGTGTGTACGATATCGAATATCGCCCTCGGACCGCCATCAAATCTCAAATTTTGGTAGACTTCGTGGCCGACTTCACGTCATCCTTAATACCCAAAGTCGAAAAGGAATTGTTGGTAGCCTCAGGGACTTTCTCGGGAATTTGGACCCTCTTTACGGACGGTGACTTGAATGCAAAGGGGTCCGGACTCGCATCGTACTGAAGTCGCCTATAGGTAATGTAGTTAGGCAGTCCATTAGAACTGTAAAATTGACTAATAATGAGGTCGAGTATGAGGCCATGATTACAGATTTTGAACTGGCTAAAAGCCTAGTGGTCGAAAATCAAGTCATTGGGACATTCGAAGTAAAAGAAGAACGAATGCGGAGGTACTTGGACAAATTATAGGTAACCCTACATCAATTCAAAGAATGGACCCTACATCAATTCAAAGAATGGACCCTACATCAATTCAGCTCAGGAACGGTTGTTCAACTCATGAAATCGGTAGTGGAGGAAGGTCATGCTGAAATAAACTCAACAAGTTTGACTTGGGACTGGATATATAAATATATAGACTACTTTAAGACTGGGAAGTTGCCATCGGATCCTAAATAATCAAGGGCTCTGCGCACGAAGGCGGCCAAGTTATTATATTCGACGGCCCACTTGCTTTATGCTTGGGGCCGGGAGAAACTGAATACGTTCTAAGCGAAGTTCACGAGGGTACCTGCGAAAACCATTGGGGGGCAGAGTCTTTGGTTTGAAAAATAATCAGGGCCAGCTATTACTGGACCGACATGGAGAATGATGGAAGGGACTTTGTACGAAGATTTGAATGTTGTCACAGACATGCACCGATGATCCATCAATCGGGGAGCTACTACACCCGGTCTTGTCACCTTGACCATTCGTGAAATGGGGAATGGACATTGTCGGTCCCCCGCCATGGGCACCTGGTAAGGCTCAATTTATACTAATTATTACTAACTATTTTTTAAATGGATTAAAGCTCAGGCATTTGAGAAATCCCGAGAAAAAGAATTTATTGATTTTATTTAGGACCACATAATATGTCGGTTCGGGATACCGGTCGAGATCGTATGTGATAATAGGAAGCAGTTCATCGACAATAAGGTAAGCAAATGTTTTGAGGACAATAAGATCAAAAGGATCTTGTTAACACCCTATCACACTAGTGGGAACGGGCAAGCAGAGTCTACAAAGAAGACCATACTCCAAAACCTTAAAAAAAGGCTGGCCGACACCAAAGGGAAATGTTAGAAACGTTTGCCCGAAGTCTTGTGGGCATACCGTACGACCTCAAAATCTAGTAATGGGGCCACTCCATTTTCATTGGTCTACGGTGATGAAGCACTAATATTGGTCGAGTTTAGGGAACCGAGTCTCAGATTCCAATATGCGATCGAAGAGTCAAACGGTGAGGCCATGAGCACGGGTTTGGAACTATTGGATGAGAGGCGCGAGGCCGCCCTTGTCTGGTTGGCTGCCCAGAAACAACAGATAGAAAGATATTACAACCGAAAAGCCAACCTCCGACACTTCAATATCGGGGACTTGGTGTTAAGAAAGGTGACACTGAACATCCGAAACATGAACGAAGGGAAGCTTGTACTGCATGGAGAAGGTTCGTATCTAGTCATTTGGATTACCGATAAAGATTCGTACAAACTCGAAGCAAGGAAAGATGTACAGTTATCGAGCAACTGGAACGTGACCCGCTTAAAATGATACTACTACCAAGGTACAACCTCATTCATTTTCTTTTTTTATATTGCGAATTGGACTAACACTTAAAGGCAACAACCAAAGGAGAATGTAGCTCTTAGGTCTGAAAGCATGCGTTGCACTCTTTTTTCATTGAATCGGTTTTGTCCCAAATGGGTTTTCCGGCAAGGTTTTTAACTAGGCAACAGTGTATCATGCTAACTTAGAGTCAAAGAATAGTTTTAAATCGGAGTCGATGGTCATATCAACAGTATCAGATCCCTCTCAAAGATCGACCTCGAATACTAGGGGCCATCACCATCGGGTCAAGAATTTTGCAAGGAAGAAAACTTTATGCTTGAACAGTCTAGGCTCGGTGGATAGGATTTATTGTAAGATCCAAACAGTCAAATGAATCGTACCCGCATAGGCCACCTCAGCCATAACACGAGCTTTTAAACGCTTATAATCTTGTACGTTACACACAGAAATGAAAAACAGTTTCTACCTTGCTAACAAACATGTTTTTTGCTTCTTACAAGTACCGAGCCTAAGGGCTATTCCTACCCAGGATTTATCGAGCCCAAGGGCCACCCTTATTCGAGCCTAAAGGGCTACCCCCACTTAGGGACTACCGTCCGATATAAGCTCGGGCAGCTCGGGTTATCGAAACCTATAGGCATAAAACCTATTATGCAGTGCCCAAACCTAAAAGGCTACGGCCACCCTAAAAATGGTTCAGAGACGTCCGAAATCTGTAATCAAAACATAAGGCCTTCAATAAAATGATAAACTTATTCAAAGGTTACCCTCGTCAAAGATATAGTCTAACAACATTTAAAGAAACATCTTGGGGAAATATCCGTTCACTCCGAGCTTACACAAGTTCGAGCAAAAATTTCATCAAGGACAGGTCTTGTTCGGACCTCCGAAAAGTGACTTACTACTACGTTTGATTATGTGCTAAGGTATTAGAAATATTTACAATCGTAAAACGACACTAAGATAATAGACTTGCACATTGCCGAAAGGAAAATATTTTATATTCTAGAATATCTTTACAAACGCCCAACAAAAATGGCCTCAACAAAAAAATTGTTCAAGATACAAAAACAAAAACAAAAAAATCCTAAGGCATCTCCGCCAGGTCTTCACCAGAACCCCACTTGTTACTAGAGCTGTCGGGGCCTTTGGATACTTCAGAGACCTCGGAGCCTTCTTCACCTGGGGGGTTCAACTATCCTCTTGGCCTCGATCTCAAGTATTTTGGCCTTTTCGATCTCGGCAGATAGGTCGAAGCCTCGGGCATGTATCTCCTCGAGGGTCTCCCTTCGAAACATCCGCCTCACATACTTAGCGGTAGTCTTTAAGCGGGCCTTGGCTGCTTCAACATTGGCCTTGTACTGGGCCACCATCTCGTCAGCATCAGCCCAGGTTTTTTTCTAGTTTGGACCTCGTTATTTCGAGCTTCTTTCCAAGGGCATCACGTTCAGCAATGGCCGAGCCCAATTGATCTTGAAAGTCCTCATTTTGTCGGGCCCATGTATCGGCCTTATCCTTCGCCACTCGGAGTTGAACCTCTACCAATGTTAGCTTTGCCTAAGAGGTTTCCTACTCCAAGGTCAACCAGTCAATTTTGCTCTTTCAACTATCAGCCATGGCCTGGACCTCATTTATTTCAGCTAGGAGTTGGTCGATCTGATCGATCTTCTGCTGAACCTGCGAGGTTGGTCGTTAGTCCCTGTGGCTACGTCGTCCTTACTAACTTTAAAAACCTTTACCTTTTCGACTAAATCGGTATGATCATGCCTCAGGGTTGAAGCCTCCTTCTGAGCCTCGTCTAGGTCGGCTTGAAGATCCTTGATGGCCCCTTGGCGCTGCTCATTGAGAATCATGAACATATCTCTCTTCTAGGCAAGCTCATTAACCTCGAGCTCGAGCTAGTCGAAGCCTCCTTCTGAGCCTCGTCCAGGTCCGCTTGAATATCCTTGATGGCCCCTTCGCGCTGCTCATTGAGAATCTTGAACATATCTCTCTTCTAGGCAAGCTCATTAACCTCGAGCTCGAGCTAGTTGAACCTTGGTCCGGTACCAACGAAAGCTCCCATGATGAAGTACAGAGACCTACAAAAGGGTGCAAAGACATGAGAAGTATAAAACCTGAGTAAAGGTGCGAAGGGTCATAATGATATCTTACCCGATTCAGCGCCTGCTGCACCTCGTTGAACATGCACGGTACGTCCACCTCATTCATTTTCACCAAGTCTTCTTCAGTCACTAGGCATCAGAGGTAGCTCGCTACTCCCACGGGAGTAGAACGAACCCGGGAATCCTCCGGGGAAGTGATGGTTATCGACCTGTTATGGCTGGGATCCACACTCGGGGCGGGGAACTAGTTGATTAACTTTGGGCTCAAGTTTAGCCCGCCAATATCTGAAGATGGATCCTTTCTCGGCACTTCCATGTCACCCATCCTGGAAAAGTATTCCAAGGCGGACGAGTCCACGTCGTTGAAAAAGGAATGAAGGGGATCATCCATGCCGTGAGCCCCTTCGTTAGATTTCTCCTTCCTTGCTTGGGCCTCCTTGAGCGTAGACTCAGTGTAGGAGGGTGTCCCCCTAGATCTCAATTACATCGCGCACTTCATTTGGTGCAGAACTGGCATCCTGGGAAGTTTCACCCCAGGGATCCGCGTCAGCTTTCTAAGTTGGAGGGGGGTCAGCCTGGTGAGTCTCCCCCTCGAATGCATCCTAGTCCCCGGGATAAGACATCCCGTGGTTTACAAAAATAGAGTAATCCTTCGGCTCGTTCCTAATCTGGAGGAGGGAGACGGAGGCAGGAAACCGAGAACTGGAGCCCCTCCTGGGCTTGTAGAGTACCCGCTTCTTCGGTTTCTTCACCTCGGAGCTCGGGGAGCCCGAGGGGTTTATTTTCCTATTCTTGTTTTCCTCCGTGACAGTAATGGAGGGATCAACAGATAGTGGCACATCTTCATCTCTTTCCGAAAGCCTAAGTTCAGTGGTCTTAGGCAAACCTGCAACAACAAAAAAGAAAGAGGAGTTAGCAAACTAAAGGGTGTAGATATAGTATTGGCTACTCGGGAAAATGCCTTACCATGAAAACGGGCCTCCCATCGTCCCTTCGATAGTCCGCGCCATGTGCGCTCGAAGTAGGACATCTGAGTGCAGATGCCCTCGATCCACTCCTTTAACTAGGGGACCGCATTCAAAACCCAGGCAACAGCTGCACATCTAAAAACATGAATGAGAAGATAGAAATGAATGAAGAAGAAATTTTGATGTTGAAAGAAGGAGTTGTACTTATGAGACCCATTTTATTTCTCAGGGAATGGCATGTATTCCGGGGGGATCAAATCCTTGGTCTTCACTCGAACAAAGTGTCTTTGCCAGCCTGAGTCTCGGTTTTTATCTATACTGTAGAAGGGGTCCTTGTTGGCCCTGTGTGTAAGCTTGATCAGTCCCTCTCGGAACATCTGGGGGACTGTATAATAGATGCAGGTGGTCGATCGTGAACCGACAAGACTTGATCTTATTCATGAAGTGACGGAGAAGGGTCACGATCCTCCACAATGATGAGTGGATCCGTCCGAAGCACACCTCATATCTTTTGCAAATATCCAGGGCAATCAGGTCTACCGGGCCCAAAGTGAAGGGATAAGTGTAAGAACTTAAGTACCCATCCACATGGGTAGTAACAGCATCCTCGGACCCGGGGACTACTACATCCATGTCTTCCCAATGGCAGTCCTTACGGACTATGGGAAGAACGTCCTCGGTTACAGAACATATATATCTCGAAACGTATTCGCCCCAGTCATGTTTGTGAGAAGGCTTCTCGACCTTGAAGTCTTCTGCAATCGAGAAGCCCCCGGGGATAAACGCCGACAAGGGATGCTCGGCGGCCAGTTCGTTAGCAAACGTAATGGGGAACTGTTTCGAGGGAAACCACCTTAGGGTTAATCACTTCAGTACCAGCGACCGGTTGAGAAGATGAAGAGGCAACTTGTTGAGGAATGGTTTTCGATGTTTTTCCATTATCATCTGGGGGATTATTTAAAAAATTGAGAAATAAACACGAAATTTTGAAAAATTGGGTTTTGGAGATAAAGAAAAGGGTATGAAGATTTGAAGAAATTTTGGGCAGAAATCTGGAGATTGCTATGAAGACTGAGGAACAGGGATGAAGATATGAAGATTTAAAGAAGGTTTTGATAATGGTTGGAAGGCTCGAAGATAGTGGTTTGATCGAAAATTAGTAAAAGGACAAATGAAGGAGGCTTTTATAGGGAAACAGCCGACGCTTCGCATTCGGGGGCATCCTGCCAGTGAGCGATATATGTAGGAGTTAGAATGGCGTGATTGATGGGATGTTTCGGCTGCCCGTTGTAACGTATGTAGGAATGAATCGGATTGATCTGCTGTTTCCCATTATTACGGCAAGCCTACTCTCTGAGAAACGAGGGGACTATCTGTATACGGGTAAAACCGAACCCACTGCAAAGCTCCACTTCCCGGTGAGCCAAATGGAGCGGAAAGTGACCGTAATGGATCGAAGTTAGAACGAGGAGCCCCTCGTATCGGGACTCGGGAAAAACACCTGCCCTCGAAGATACCGGGACCATATCCTCTAGGTCCTATTTGAGGATTGACACTTCGGTGAGCGTTACCAAACAACTGCACATGACTAACAAGGGAGCGCGATGTTCGTGCCTAATCAGATATCACGGTGTGAATCTCGGCCCGTATCAGCATAAAACCAGTAATTAGCGCAATAGAAGATTTTTACCTTTTTTAGATTTGTACTTAGGATAAACTTCCCCTACTATATAAGGGGAAAAACTTATTATTCATGGGACACGTTGTAGCATGCATATCAAGAAAATATACTCTTATTTTCTCTGCTCTTATTTTTGTTCATTAGTTCTGTATTATTGTGAGCCCGGGATTAAAGGCACGCACTTCATTAAGCCATTACTGAGTCCGGGGATCACTCTCACTATTGGTTTGATAATTTATTATATCATTTATCTGTTTAATCTAACGTCATTAATCATTTATATTGAATTAATCTGCATATCCTTAAAATCCCATATAAATTCAATTGTTATTCATTTTTTTCGGATAAACAATGGAAAGGACGCCCCTGCACATAAGACGATGCAATGCCCGTAGAAATGCAATATTTGACGATGTCCCTCAAGATGGAGCTGGTGAGCACAATTCCTTAGTGATATTATTAAAAATTTGGTCGATTCTTTTTTATGTTAAAGGGTACCTGGACTCTTTGCACATCCCTCCTAGGCCTTTACGTATATTCTCCCTCAAGATCAAGGTGGGTTTATCAATTATGGAGCCGGCCTAGTATTTCACTCCAAGATATATTGCCTTTTGCCTATGGAATAGTAATTAGTTGCTTGTTATAAAAAGTCCGCACAGAATTTTGTAATATGACATTTGTTGATATTATTGTAGACTATGCTCAGATGCACCGTCGTTAGCGGAGTTCTGGAATATTTTGTAGCAGGACTGATAAAGGTAGAAGGAAAATGCAGGACCACATATGCGAAGGCTGTGCTTAAGTAGCAAAGAAGATTTTGTTTAACCATTTTTTATTAGTTTGTATACCTGCAAATTGGTCATATAGATACTACTTAGAACAGATCATATATTCCTAGCATTTGCTTTATATTGGATTTTCAAGTCTTGATTCAATACCGTCGAAACTCAGGCTTTTAATCCTCATGATTTGGTGTGATTTCCAATACTAAAACTAGGCTAGACAAACTACAAACAACATTGAAACGGCCCGAGGACGAACTCCTCAGACATTTTTAAATTGAAATGTTGATTCATCAGCCTAAACAAGTTGAGAAATGCAACAGAAGATTGGTGTCAGACAACAGGAAAGGCATAATTTGCAATATAATATTTAATTTATACTCTTTCTATTTAGAACCTTGTAGCTCTATTAAAACAAAAAGTCAAGAGAATAAGCATTGAATAGAAGGTAAAAGACATTAAGCAATCCTAGGTTTTAAAAATGGACACGCTAAGTAATTTGAAGAATTTGAAGTAAACAAGTAAATCACTCACAGAAATCACTTACTCCCCTTTCCCATTGATTAACACGTCCAAGGGATCACGGAGTTCTCCTTTCCAAATCCTAGCAACCCAATAATAGGTCGTTTATGCTATGAATTAAATATTTCTTTAACCTGCATTATCCATATTTCATATTTCACTATTTCTCATTTTACACCCTACTCGCAAGTCATAGGGACTGGTTTCTCCTGGAGGTGGTAAATGGGCGGGTTGAGTTAAATCTTCAAAACGTGTCAAATCAATAAACAGTCAAGACTCAACCAGCTCAAAATTTGCTTGTATTAAGATGATCGAATGACGGTTAATAATCAACTCGCCCAATATATCTTCCTTGTTTATTTTACTTTTGTTTTTAAAAAGAATGTGAAAATATATTTTTCTTAGGTTCTTAGCTTAAGTTCTTCTATTTACATAATTCCCAATCTTTACATTTGATTTTATGCATATGGGTTTTGGTTGCATTTTGACCCATCGAATGACCCGTTCGACCTGATAATTTGGTGAGTCGTTTCGGGCTCAACCTATTGGGCCAAGTTAACAAAAGAATTAGGCAAAATGACCTCCCGACCACTTAAACTTGTACCTGATTGCCAACCCGGTAAAGGAACCTATAACTTTCCCATTTGAACACCTCAACTCATACATTTATGAACTAATAAACCTCTCAAATTGAACGTGTATATTAAAGCGCTGACATTATAACACGTCATATTCTAGGACTAGTTGTTACTTGACATATATAATTTGTGGGTCCCACTTATTTTAACTAATTTATCAAAATTTTAATTTCATTATTTTCCTTTTCTTCTTCATGGCCTTATTCCGATAATCGAACCCCATCATTTGTTTTCAATGCCACCCAAATACACCACATCAACTCGTCAGTCATATCTCTACCACCAGCACTATCACACCACCACAAATAAGTCAAACTCATTAGAATTTGTCAACGCATAGACCAGAAAAAAGGGAAAATACGCAACAAAAATAATTCGATTAGTTGTTCTCTCTCTAAAACCACAAGTTCACCACTCCCTTCCCACATATGGACCACCACAAAACTATACTAGAATGCTCCTCCACTTTGAAGCCATCATTGATTTTCTTCTGCAAATTCCAAAATTGATTTTTGTTTTGTTTTTGCCTAATTCAAAAATTGGCATACAAATTTTGGATTTCTAAGTTCCCTCTCAACTATAATCTTAACTTTTAATGGAAGAATAGCTTGAGAGAAAATTGAAGGGTGCTTGTGACAGTAAAATTATTAGGTTTGATTTGGAAGTAAGATGAAAAAATTGATGTATTGGTTGAGGGTTGGCGTACAATGGTAGAGGAAGAAGGGGGAAGGGTGTAATGGTAAAGAAAGGGATGAAATGTGGGTCTTTATTTCTTTCTTTTTTTCATTTATTTTTTTTATTTTAGAAAATTTTTAATCCAAAATTATTATTCTCACACACGCTAATTATCATGACTTGCAAGCACTTTGTCCATGTCACATGTGCTCTTATCATACAAGCATAGTCAATGGTCAAATGTGTTTATTAGTTTACATATGTACTAGTTGAGGTATTCAAATAGGAAAGTTGTAAGTTTTTTTACCGGGTTGGCAATCATATGCAAGTTTAAGTGGCTAGGAGACCATTTTGCCAAAGAATTATGAGGAATGTTTACAAGGGAGTTTTACACAAATAGCCGGTCATATTCTTTGTTTATTTTTTTAGACATATACATAGTTTATACATTGATTATACATACAAAATACATAAAATATGCATATATTATACCTTCACCAACTATTTGTAGTTTAACCGGTTGGGTAGGCGGCTATTTGGGTTAATTCTTCTTTTTACAAAATACTAGTTTAGAGTCTAGTTTCCATACGTAACTATAGTTTGCCTAATTATCATTCGTATCTATCGTTCAATTGTTACCATCCTGTATCACTTGTATTCAGACGTGCAACGAATATATCATATGTCAACTGTATTCGTTCGCGCAACGAATATAATCTGTATTAACTATATTTGTTCGTGCAACAAATACTTAAAGGAGTGTATACATTGTATTCGTATCGACTGTATTCATTCGCGCAACGAATATAACCAAAGAGAAATACAGAAATACAGAAAAATAACATGTTCTCGTTTAGAGTCGAACTCAAAACCTCAACTTACTAAGAGGGTGGTCTATCGGTCTAACCAACTGAGCTATTGTTTTATTCAAAACAGTTGATCTCTTTTTTTGGTACTACAAGTGTATTTGCTATAAATTTAATTGTAGCTATCAATAGTAATTTTCTAAAAGTATAACTACGAATGGTAAATACAGTGTCGTTTAATTATTTCGGAGAGGTCGGCACTTGTGCTCTGGCTCTGGGGGTGGGTCTTACCTTTCTCAGTTATGACGTACTTAGCCTAACATGTTTAAACTTGAACCAGCTAGGCGAGTAACTAAAAATGAATGAATTTTGCCACCTCTAATTCTTCCTACTATACTTCAGGGGAACATGCGGAGATCATATGGGTTTTGGGTTCTTCTAACTCAACTACCACTAGCTTTGGGGTATAACCAAAGTTTTTTCAGAGAAAATATTATATGTTTTCTTTGTAGTGATAGATCGAGTCAAGTCAATGTCTTGTCTGATTCTTCCCTTCCTTTTGGCCCTATGTTTCCTCAAGTCATTTGCACCATATCACAAGTCAGTTAGCGTGTTTATTAGCTACGAAACCGTATACTGTATAGTCACGTTTCCACTTTTTTTCTATTTTAAAACTTTTGGGGTAAAAACTTTGTTAAGGGGTTCAAAATGAATGCATAACTTAGGCACTAGATTCGCTCCTAAATGAAGTGGATGCGATCTCATGCAGACTTTGGAGATCAGATTCAAATCCCAACAAAGACAAAAAATGCTAGGTGAGTTTTCTTCCCATAGGCCTAACTTTAGTTGACGAAAATATTTAATACTAGTGGAATAGTTAAGGTGGAGACAAACTGGCTCGAACACCAGCATTTTCTTATAAAAGGAAAAAAAAAAAGGTTGAGCTTACTTTTGAATAGTCTTCTGTGGATAGTATTATGGATACAGTGGTTGTTCAGTCCATTCTGTAAGTCTCGAGATCCCACTTCTTTTGGTCCTCCTTTGTTTTTTCCTTCAAGTTGTCAAAGCTGAAATTTCCAAGTGAAATACAAAGATAATTGCTTACTCTCTGCTTCTTTCCTTGTATCAGTTTTGAATATCTTATAGCAAATTAATATTAGGGCAAGAATTGAGAATGATAGCTGTATCTTGTTGGTTTGTTTTATTCATTTTCTATCAGTTGCTGATCTTATCAGCTCAAGCTCAGAACCAATCCCAAGATAGCTGCCCCAAGGAATTCAAATGTGGGAGCTTTGGAAATGTGAAATTTCCATTTTCTGTATCCTCACAACCTGCTTGTGGATTGTACACAATTGATTGTGATACTAAACCAAATCCAACAATTCATTTGGGAGGAAATGTTTACACTGCTCTGGAACAACGTTCGGATAATAATAGTTATAGAGTTTTAGACCTTAGGCTTAATGATTTATTGGCAGAAAACAGTTGCAATTCTTTCGATAAAAGTCTATCTTTTCCAAGTTCCCCTTCAATCTCGATTCGAACCAACGAACGCAATCTTACCTTGTTCAGATGCAACAGCAGTGTAGACATCAACAGGAGGATGAATGATTACTATTTTCGTGACTATAAAAATTATATTAAATGCAGAGGCTTCGGCATTTACTACAAGTATCCGACAACATGGAGGAAAGGCTACTCGGATGCACCAGAGGGAGCTATTCCTGTTAACTGTTCAGTGATTCAATTACCAATTAAATGGAGGTCGCAGTTACCTCAAACTAGTAGCTTGTTTGATCTCTTAACCGCGAAATTTACAATCCAGTGGAGCCTGTCTGATGATTGTAGTAAATGTTACTATCAAGGAGGCCGATGTTTAGCTGACAGCAACAACAATTTTCTTTGTTCCCCAAATCTCAAAGGTAAATTTTACTTACAAAGTGAAGTTAATATAACTAACGGTCCTTCCCTACACTGCAATACATTTACCGCTGTAGCTCTTTCATTTTCCAATTGTTCATTTTTGCTCCTCAAGTGATCTTTCTGTTCGCTCAGAGCAGATACAAAGTAGTTGCAGAAGGCACCTATATTATAATCATCAATTTTTACTACTCCATCACCAAGTTAACAATCTAACCGATGTCTTTGTCCTGCAATGTTTCAGTTATCCTCTTTTACTCTTGTTATGTACTATTTAATATTGCAGCATAAGATAGCACAAGTTACTTCATTTTATCTTCCTCTCCTCCTCGCGCAACACCTATCTAACCTTTCGTATTTTCTTTGGCTGCAGTGAAGAGAAAGTCAAAACGAATTCTAGCTGCAGGTAAATCTATAGATACAAATTTTTATTTCATATCACTGGATGTTCTCATCTTGAGCCGAGGTTCTCATATCACTGATCTTTTTTGAGTTAGCTCACTCTTTACAGTTGTCTAGTCAAGTGATGAAATGTCAGTTCTTTGTTCGTAGCAAAATATAATTACTTATTTTTTTCTCAAGTCCTAATGTGTTGCTGGTGCATTAAAAGACGCACACACAGACAAAGAGTACCTTCTTCATGGAAAGGTTATTAAGCTGATAGATCTGTGCTAAATATTTTCTAATTTACCAAAGATGCAAAATTGGTAACAATCTTTCGATTGGTGTCTTGACAGCCACAGCTTCTTCTATTGGTGGAATCGCGATTCTGGTTATCGTACTCCTGTACTTAAGAACAAAATGCTCCCTTAATTCCATGATTTTCTGGAAGAAAAAAGGAGAGGATTACAGAAATGTAAAGGACTTCCTTAAGAACTGTGGATCACTCGCTCCAAGAAATTACAGTTATCCTGAAGTCAAAAAAATGACCGAGTATTTCAAAAATAAACTTGGTCAAGGAGGCTATGGTTGTGTGTACAAGGGAAAGTTGCATAACGGTAGTCTTGTGGCAGTCAAGGTTTTGAAGGAATCGAAGGGCGGGGGAGAAGAGTTTATCAACGAGGTGGCAAGTATCAGCAGGACTTCTCACATTAATATTGTATCACTTGTGGGATTTTGTTTTGAGGGTCAAAACAAAGCTCTAATCTATGATTTCATGCCCAATGGATCCCTTGAGAAGTTCATTTACGACGCAAAATCAGGGACGAATCGTCAACTAGGATGGCAAACATTATACAATATTACACTTGGTATTGCTAGAGGATTGGAGTATTTGCATCGCGGTTGCAATACTCGAATCCTGCACTTCGATATAAAGCCTCACAACATTCTTCTGGATGAAGACTTCTGTCCAAAAATATCTGATTTTGGCCTTGCAAAACTATGTAACAAGAAGGAAAGCATTGTATCTTTATTGGGGGCAAGAGGGACTATTGGATACATTGCACCAGAAATTGTGTATAAAAACATTGGAGGAGTTTCTCACAAGTCAGATGTGTACAGCTACGGTATGATGGTCCTCGAGATGGTTGGAGGAAGGAAAAATGTTGATGTTGCTGTTGATCGTACAAGTGAAATATACTTTCCGCACTGGATTTACACACAAATTGAACAAAAGGAAGAGCTTGGATTAACTGGCATTGAGAAGGAAGAGGACAACAAACTTGCAGAAAAGATGATACTGGTAAGCCTGTGGTGTATCCAAACTGATCCGGCCAGCCGACCGTCTATTAGTATGGTTGTAGAGATGCTACAAGGTGAACTCGGATCTTTGCAAATGCCTCCTAAGCCGTTCTTGTATTCTCCTTCAAGGTCAGACAGAGACATGCCTACTACTACTTATACGGTTTAGGAATGGACCGGTTTATGTTTGATTTTGATCTAGACTTATCAAAACTTGGCAGAAACTATGTATGCATGATTTTGAATTAATCTTGATATTAGATAGCCCTACTTTTGGTCAGTTGTATAATCCTTTATTTCTGCTAATGTCTAAAAATGGCTCGGGTTAGTACCTAGCCATGTGTGAACCCACTCTACTGCTTAAGTCAGTAATGTCAATGAAAATAATGGACACAGTAAAATAACAAGAAAATATACTAGTTGTGAACACCACAAAACTCAGAGAGTGGATAGTGTCTTGGATGTCTGTTTTTCACTCTCTTTTCCCTGAGGCCTTTTTTCCTTCTTATCATACTTGCTCTAGGCTATAGCGTGTGTTTTCATCTTGTGAGGTTAATTACTCTATTCGGTACTCATATCCCTAAATCGAAGTTCTCTAAAGGCCGAATACATAGGTGGTCCTCTAAATGTTGACTTGAGCGGTTTTGGTTTTGATGATTGACAAAAGAACACATGCATGAACCAGGTCCATGGACAGTGTACACAGGTGACGGGCAGAATCAAGCAAAAGGCATGCACGTGAAAGGGATAAGTATAAGTGGTTATTTCTGATAATCCCTGAACAAAAATGTTGCATATTTGGTAAGGAGGAGGACTCCTTACTTGAAGAGAACTCTATCCAAGATAAGGAAAGAGTTAGAAGTTGAAGATAACTAGAACTCTTTCACCAAGGAAGAGCAAAGCATTAGACTTTTAGTTAATCTTTATTTACTAACTCTATATATATCAGTTGTGTTCTCTTTTACAGGTGATGCACACATACTGAAGTTAAGCACGAATTGAGAGCAAAATAGTAAGGAATTTTGTGAGCAATTCCTGTGAGATTTAAGAGTGCGATCCTGAAACTACACGAACCAAATTGAAGAACCAGCTCCATAAAAAGTTTTATGTGTCTTTCTTTATTTCTAGTTCAAAGTGTAGTAGGTGTTTTGAGTTGTACCTTTCAGCTTTCTAAGAAGCAAATTGCACTAGGTACCTGAGTTGTATCTTTCAAGTTAGAGGTAACTTGAAGTAGTTGCAACAGCCTATGGCGTGTTGCTATAAGGGTTAGAGTTAATCCTTAGGTTTGCAAGAGGTTGTAAACTCTAGTTGTATTGTTCAAGTTAGAGTTAACTTGAAGCAGTTGCAACAGCTTGTGGCTAGTTGCTACAAGGGTTAGAGGTAATCCTTAGGTTTGCAAGAGTTTGTAAACTTTGTTGTTGGCTCAGAGTTGTAGTGAAGTGTTTGGAGAAAATCCTACTGGGTAGTAGGTCGTGATTTTTTCACCTTTTGAGCCGGGTGTTTTTCACGTAAAAATCCTTGTGTTCTTTACTTTCTGCATTATTTATTCCGCAACGGTAGTGTAAGGAACGCATAGAAGAATCAGGTCTTTCGATAATCCAGTGCACGCGAAAATCAGGCACCACACAAATCATCCTCCCCCTCCCCTCTTGTGTAGTATTGAAGTATAAAATATCAATTGGTATCAGAGTCGGTTATCCTTGAAGAGGCTAACACCTTAGGAAAAGATCAAGATGAGTGCACTACCTGAAAACTGTAAAGAGCAATCCACCACTAAGCCACTATTATTCAATGATCATACTAAGCCACCACTATTCAATGATCATTGATATTCTTTGTAGAAGGAGAGGAGAAGAGATCACTTGCAGATGACTGATGGGTGCTTCAAATGTGGTAAAAAGAACCACATGATCAAGAACTGTCCTATGTGGGAAGTCGAATGGAAAAAGGAAAAATCTGAAAGAAGGAACAGAAAGAAGGAACAACTTCATGACAAGAAGAACTACAACAAAAGGTCATCCAAAGCAATGGTTGCTACTTGGAAAGATAGTTCAGATGAGGACACTGATGATAATGCTGAACGAGCTCTCATAGCAATTCGAGAATCTGAAGATGAACCTGATGAAGAATCTGAGATAAGTTTTCTGGACCTTAAGGATAAAATTAAACTCCTTTCTAAAGATAGGCTATCAGAATTGTTGCTAACTTTAATTGATGAATCTAAGAATATAAGTTATGAAAAGGAACAACTGTCTAAGGAATGTGTGATTTTGAAAGCAAAGTGTAAGAACCTGAAACTTAGGGTTAGTGAGACTATAAGTGAAAATACTGCATTAAAGAACCAGGTTCATGCACTTGAATCAAATATCTTAGAACTTAGATCTAAAAATATAAAGTTAAAGCTAGGGAGAAGAAAAGAGATAGCAAGTGATATACAACTCAACCTAGAGGATGACTTAAGGAAGGTTAAAGATGAGTTATACAAAAAGGAAGAAAATGCAAGAGTTTTGAAAGAGGACTTAACAAAGGTTAAGCATGAGCTTGATAGAACATGTAAATGGAACAGGTCCTCCAATGCACTTTCATGGCTACAAGAACACCATAGTAGCAACAAAAAGGGACTTAGCTTTAGTAACTCTACACCTAAATGGGAACCCAAAAATAAGTACCTAACATTCCCTGAGAATAAGATTTGTACACACTGTGGAAACATTGGTCACTACAAGAGTGAATGAACTGCAAAAGAACAAAGAATTTGTTCAAGGAAAAAATAGGCTACCAAGTTGGTCTAAAAAGAATTTGATTCATCCTTTTGCCTATAGAAAGGGACGGAAACTAGTTTGGGTTCCTAAGACTAACCCTTGATTTCCTTTTGCAGGTCCAAGTGAAGGGGAGCAACCAAATATGGTACATGGATAGCGGCTGCTCAAAGCATATGACAGGAAGCAAGAACCGGTTCCTTTCACTTGAGGACCTCAAAGGATGTAATGTCTCCTTTGGAAATGGGAATCAAGGTGAGATCATTGAGGTTGGAAAGGTAGGTAAGACTGATTCTCACTCTATTGAGAATGTCTACCTGATAGATGGACTAAAGTACAGTCTAATAAGTGTATCACAATTGTATGATAGAGGTAACATGGTAGCATTCATCTCTACCAAATGCTTTGTGATTAATCTAACCACTGCCAAGATTGTTCTGCAAGGATAAAGAGTGAACAATATATATATTGTAGATCTGTCCACACTTTCAGAAAATGAACTCATTTGCTTAAGTGTACTGGATAATGATCCCCTCCTTTGGTACAAGAGACTTGGACATGCCAGTCTGAGTCAACTCAACAAATTAGTCTCCAGGGACCTAGTGATAGGGATGCCTAACATCAAGTTCAAGGAAGATAAAGTTTGTGAGGCTTGTGCAAGGGGGAAGCAGGTAAGATCCTCTTTTAAATGCAAGAAAATGGTAAGCACCACTAGGACGATGGAACTGGTCTATATGGATCTTTGTGGTCCAATGAGAACATTAAGCAGAGGTGGTAAAAGATATGTGATGGTGCTTGTTGATGATTATTCTAGGTTTACTTGGACATTATTTTTAACATCTAAAGATGAATCATTTGACATGTTTACCTCTTTTGTTAGAAAAACTTAGAAACAACTAGGTAATCAACTTGCATCAATTAGGTCTGATCATGGCACTGAATTTGAGAATGCTAAATTTGCTGAATTTTGTGATGAGCATGGCATAGATCATAATTTCTCTGCTCCTAGGACTCCACAACAAAATGGAGTAGTTGAAAGAAAGAATAGGACACTTGAAGATTTAGGACTATGCTTCTTTCTAGTAAACTGCACCATAGCTCCTGGGCAAAAGTTATAAATACTGCATGCAATATCATAAATAAGTGCATGACTAAACCTCTTGTAGAGAAGACTCCATAAGAGTTACTTAAAGGGAGAAAACCAAACATATCCATCTTAGGGAATTTGGATGCAAGTGCTTTGTGTACAATAATGGTAAAGACTCCCTAGGTAAGTTTGATCCCAGAAATGATGAGGGAGTATTCTTGAGATATTCTTCACATAGTAAAGCTTATAAGGTCTATAACAAAAGATCTATATGTGTAGAAGAAAGTGTTCATGTGGTTTTTGATGAAACTAACATTCTTTATGAGAGACATGAACATGATGATGAAGCAATTGGGCTGGTAAGAAACTCAAATGAAACCATAGCCCAGACTGAAGCTGCACCAAAGGAAGGAACAAGTGGTGGAATAGGTCCTTCTACCCAGGGAAACCTGACAGGGGGAACTAAACAAAGAAGAACTGATCCTCAAACCCTGAGGGAACCTATCCATGAACTTGTTCCTCAGCAACAAAACACTGAAGGAACATCTAAGGGAAACCAACTAGTTGTGAACCTTATAAATACCAAAGTTCTCATCCCATTGAGAACATAATTACTGATCCAACCTCTGGAATTAAAACCAGATCTTCTTTGAAGAATCTTTGTGCTTTTGATGCTTTCCTATCTCTTATTGAACCTAAAAATGTTGCTGAGGCTTTGTAGGATGCAGACTAGGTGAATCTATCTTATATGAACTCAACCAATTTGAGAGAAGTCAAGTTTGGCATCTGGTACCAAGACCCAAGGACAGATCAGTAATTGGCACTAAATGGGTCTTCAGAAACAAATTTGATAAAGATGGAACAGTTACAAGGAACAAGGCAAGATTGGTGGTTCAAGGATATAGTCAAGAGGAGGGTATAGACTATGATGAGACTTTTGCTCCAGTTGCAAGATTGTAAGCAATTAGACTCCTCATAGCCTTTGTTGCTTACATGGAATTCACTGTCCATCCGATGGATGTCAAGAGCGCCTTCCTCAATGACTATCTAAAGGAAGAAGTGTTTGTCAAGCAACCTCCGGGATTTGAAAGCAAGGAATGTCCTGATCATGTGTACAAGCTTGACAATGCACTTTATGGGCTCAAGCAGGCTCCAAGAGGATCTTGAGATACCTAAAAGGCACCATTGACCTCTGTCTATGGTAGTCAAAGTTCTATCCCCATCTTTTGTGATAACACCAGTGCAATTAGTATGACCAGAACCTAGTCCATCACAAAAAAACTAAGCACATAGATGTTGGGCGTCGTTTTCAAAGGGATAATTTTGAGAGGTATTGATCACTGTGGAATTTTGTGCTACTAATAAGGAAATTGCTGACATCTTCACAAAAGCTTTGAGTAGGGATCACTTTGAAAGGAACATGTTAGAATTAGAGATGATTAAGATCACCTAAAAGAAATCGATTCTAACTCAATGATAGGTTAGATAATTTATGAATTTTGTGAATAATTAGATTAGATGTTGCTCAGTCTCACGCTGTTATTCGTATACTCTTGTGCCACGTGCTAAAATGTCTCACATATGTCTAATGATATTATCTTTATTTTCTTGAAAAAAAATCAGTCTTACACAAGAGAACTTTCAGTAAAGAACCTGGTTCATCGAGCTTATAAGGTATGTATTCTACACTCCGCATAATTTGAAATAACTGCATATGGATCATGAACTGAAAAGAGTCCCACTTTATTCCAAACTACTTTTGAACCAATCAGTTACAAACGAACCAGTTTTACCAAGAGCCTTACATGCCATAATTGCCGAGATTTATGGAGAAGAGTCTGACGCCTCTTCAAACTGAAACTCCCAAGATGAAAAGACTTCTAACCTCCAAAAAGTTATTGTTACACACTCAAACTTTTCATCTTTAAACTGATCTGACCTTACCCTCTTATTTCAAATATTTTCGAAAGATCAAAATCTCTAAAACCTCAAAACTCTCTCTATTTCTCTCAAGTTTCTGAACTGATCAAATGAAAAACACCCATGAGAATCCCAAAAAACTCTGAACCCTTCCTCACCACTTAAAGAACCTTCACCCACACCTTCAACCACCCAAACCCCCAAGAAAAAGCATATCAAAATGATTGCATGCAACACAGTGGCCAGTAGAGAACAAGCTAAGAAATTGAGTGAGATGTTACAAGCCAGTCAAGCAGAAGAACCCTAAAAATTTTGATGATCTCGTTTGTGACTGAGGGGGAAAAACCAGTTTCATCTGAAACTGAACAGGTAACTTCTGGGTTAGAAATTTTTGATGTTGCTTCTAAAATTGCTGAGAATCTTGAAAATAGGTTTTGAAGAGAGTGAGGGTGTTGAAGTAGATGTGAGGGGAAATGGAGAAGAAAGAGTGGCTAGATCTCCTTCACCCACTCTTGTTGGTTTGACTGAAGAAGCTGGAGCAATAATTGTATTAAGTGAAGAGATTAGTAATAATGAGGAGACTATGAATGAAAGTTTGGAGATAGAATCACAGAAGATAGGTGATGGTTCCAGTGTAGAAGTGCAGTAGATGGGTTGGTTAGGTTAAGAAAACGGTTTCATGAACCAGTTCCTTCTCTTGCTAAAATAGACAAGAGCCCTGATCTGCTACAAAAGGTATCAGAAAGTTACAATCAAAAGAAGAAGAATAAAGTTGGAAAGACTGCAGGAAAGGGAATGGGTGGCACTAAGAAAAAGAGTGCTCCTTCTATCCCTGTAGAAACTCCTCCCACAAGAGGAAAAACTATAAGGAGCCAGAAGAAGTAGAGTGAGGCCAATGTAGAAAGGCCTTAGCTGAGAATACCAAGAAAGTCGCTTGAAAAAAAAGAAGGCTGGTAAGCCAAGTGGAGTAGTCTAGATTGAGGAGATGAACCTAGTTCTTGAAGATGAATATGAGGATGTGGAAGTACTCACACCTAGTGCCAAAAGGAGAAAGACTTCTAAAAATAATTCTCGATAAACATAGGCTGAGGCTGAGGGCTCAATTGTGTCTAAAAGAACTAGGTCTCCTAAAAGGAGCAAGGAGGCTCAAATAGTGGAAGAAAATGGCTAAGGATGCTGAGATTGAAAGGCTGAAGAAAGGATTGGCTGAAGTAGAGGATAAGAGAGACTCTCTCAAGTGTGAGCTTTCAAAGTAAAAGGAGAATAATGATAGTATTCTTCAAGATATGTTGAAACTGTTCGAGCCAAGAACCAAGAGCCAGGTCCTTCTCAGTCCTAAATATTTCCTAGCCCAGTTGTAACCAGTGACCCAAGTGAGAATTCTCTGTCTTTTGTTCATGGTTTTATGTTTTTATTTCTTATTATGCTTTGTGGAACGATCTTATCAATCAATAAAATTCACTGCTTTTGCTCTAATTGTTTGTTGATATTTCTTAGATGGATAATATCCTTAGATTGATAAAGAGAAAATTGAATCCATGGTTGCATTTGAAGTAGCCTCAGTGGCCATGAGGGATATCTGCTAAAATATGGTTACTTAACTTAATTATGCAATTTTTTGATGATGCCAAAAATGGGAAGATAAGGTGTGCGTTTTTGGACTGTGATGCTTATAACCTAATTAACCTGGTCCTTGATAATTTGTGACTTTAAATGAAAAGTGTTCTAACATTGTATTGATGTTGAGCTGAATTGAAACAGGTTCCATGCTTATAAAAAGCATTGAGTTTGTCATCATCAAAAAAAGGAAATTTGTTGACCTGAGCGGTTTTGGTTTTGATGATTGACAAAGGAACACATCCATGAATCGGGTCCATGGACAGTTTACACAGGTGACGGGCAGAATCAAGAAAAAGGCATGCACGTGAAAGGGATAAGTATAAGTGGTTATTTCTGATAATCCCTGAACGAAAATGTTGCATATTTGATAAAGAGCACGACTCCTTACTTGAAGAGAACTCTACCCAAGATAAGAAAAAAGTTAGAAGTTGAATATAACTAGAACTCTTCCACCTAGGAAGAGTAAAGCATTAGACTTCTAGTTAATCTTTGTTTACTAACTCTATATATATCAGTTGTGTTCTCCTTTACATGTGATGCACACATACTGAAGTTAAGCACGAATTGAGAGCGAAATAGCAAGGCATTTTGTGAGCAATTCCTCTGAGGTTTAAGAGTGCGATGCCGAAGCTACACAAACCAGATTGAAGAACCAGCTCCATAAAGAGTTTTATGTGTCTTTCTTTATTTCTAGTTCAAAGTGTAGTAGGCATTTTGAGTTGTACCTTTCAGTTTCTAAGAAGCAAATTGTACTACGTACCTGAGGTTTATCTTTCAAGTTAGAGGTAACTTGAAGTAGTTGCAACAACCTGTGGCGTGTTTCTATAAGGGTTAGAGTTAATCCGTAGGTTTGCAAGAGGTTGTAAACTCTAGTTGTATTGTTCAAGTTAGAGTTAACTTGAAGCAGTTGCAACAGCTTGTGGCTAGTTGCTACAAGGGTTAGAGGTAATCCTTAGGTTTGCAAGAGTTTGTAAACTTTGTTATTGGCTCAGAGTTGTAGGAGAAAATCCTATTGGGTAGTAGGTCGTGGATTTTTCACCTTTTGAGCCGGGTAGTTTTCACGTAAAAATCATTGTGTTCTTTACTTTCTGCATTATTTATTCCACAACTGTAGTGTAAGGAACGCATAGAAGAACCAGGTCCTTCGATAATTCAGTGCACGCGAAAATCAGGCACCACACAAATCACTCCCCTCTTGTGTGGTATTGAAGTATAAAACACCACTGAACTTGCCAACTGTTTTCATTTTGACACCCAAATTAAGGATAGTATCTATTGAACATCTGATCGATGATCAAACTATGCTAATCGAATACATCTTTAGGTGATCTATGATCACCTAAAAACTTAAGGTTCACTCTCCGGATCAACCAATCAGCTTTTGCCACATCACCTGGAATCTCAACTATTCAAACCCACCTATCC